>JAPYZM010002229.1:0-14631 GCA_030522845.1 Psyttalia concolor
ATGAAAATCGCTAATTTTGTGAAATGTCGACGTTTCATGACCAGGAGAAACCCCCCAGATGTTTTTTATCAAGTTGTACGTGTGTGTGTGATCACTTTCTTTGTTCGCGTTCCCGGACGAACGGATAGTTTGATCGGAAAAATTTTGGTGGCGATCGATAGATCTCATCAAGGACAAGATCGGATTAGTTTGGGAGCGAAATCCCCCGACCCCATTTTGAGTTTTTTAAAAGATAAGGATTGCAAGAAATTCAGATCTTTCAATTTCTATCGTTCACGCTCCCGCGCATGCGTGTCACCCGATCGAAGGGATTTTGATCGCGATCGATAGGCATTGACTTTGTCTACATCCCATTCGGACAGGAGTAAATTCCCCCACCCCTTAAATTTCTAGGTTGATATTTCAGTCTATCGGGAAGTTCGTTACGGGGCTCGTCAAGGGCCGACTAAAAGAAAAAAATCGCGTTACGAATTGGGTTGAGAATTAGTCGTGAAGCTAGTAGTTCAACGCAACAACAATGGGAGCGAGCATAGCGAGCGACCAACAACCCCGACCAATTTTTAAATACAAAATTCCCAATAATTTTATATTTAAAAAATTGCCGCTTATACAATTGGAACTGATTAATCAAGTATGAATTGGCCCTTACGAGAATTGAATTCTTCATTACTTTCAGTGACACTGGATTGAACTCGATCGATCCCACTTCGCAAAATGTTACGTTTGTTCAGTTGAAAAAGGCCCGAAGATTCAGCAACGGTATGACCGTAATTACGAATCGATAGTTGTGGCATATTCTGGCGTGATAAGGGACAGACACTGTGAATGTGTGCAATCACGATCATTGAGGGTACCCGTCAAGCGGTGGGGTCTTGCCATTTTCATTTTCTAATGAAACACTGTCTGAACTTGAGACCTAGGTGACGGCACCGCGGGGAGTGGGATATGTCCCTTTTTTTTTATATTGTTTTATTTCTTCCTCGGGAGTCTGGTGAGCCCAGGGTCAGATGAGGTAGGGGAATCCCCTGGCGCACAAGGCGTGAAAGTGCTCCACACGAGCGAAAGAGAGAGAGAGAGAGAGAGAGAGAGGAGGGGGGGGAGGGAGGGAGGGAGAGAGGGCTTGGCGTCGGCTTTTAGAAGTACAACACACTAGACTGGTAGTCACACGAGTTCCAACACCGGGTGGTGGTAGCAGTGACATATTTATTACCACTTGGCTAGATACAGAGGTTAAGACCAAGAGGTCCAGTCGCACATCGCCCGCAACAAATGATGCATCAGTCATTGTTGATGGCTGGCTGATGGCTGGAAATAATCAATTTCACCGAATTGTCAAATATACTGAAACACGAATATCATACAAGACGAAGAGTGAAAAAATCCTTTAATAAAAGGCCATTAATTGAAACCTGATGGGGAATTCATTAGAATTGATAACTATCTGTCAAAAACAAGACGTTTTATCGAAAAAAAAAAATTTTCAATGGAATTAGGTCGTGTTTTGTATTGCGTCGTGTTGAGGGAAAAATAGTATATTTCCGACCTGTCGTCATGGGGTTTTGTACTCGCGCGAAGTTTGGCCAACCAGGCGAGTCAAAAAACCTCATAACAATAGCCCAGGAACGATATTTGTCCGTAGTGATTTTCACTTTTTCAAGTTTGGGCAAGGGCCCGTACCAATCCCCGGACGAGGAAAAGTGAAGAGCCGTACGGAAAAGACAATTTTACAAAAATGGGTCTTATTGCGGATACGATGCCCCATTACAAATTGGCCCTTATTACAAAAAAATATTTCATATTTTTTTTGAGAATGTATTTTCAGTGATCAACTATCTCATAGATCTTATCAATGGACAAAAATCATTTGACAAAAAAACTGGCCCTTACTACCAATATCGGTAGATTGTCACTTTGAGGTGATCACCAGCAGAAACTCTCCCATACGTATCTCTCGGAATAAAAGGCAAACCAGATAATGGCCATCATACAAAAAAAAAGGAACTGGTTCAGAATTATTCGTTCGGGATTTTAATGAATAGGAAAACGTATTCAGTGACAACTGGGTTTGGTTTATAACGAGGCAAGTATCCAGTTCGTTATCCTGGGACCGCTTGGACACCAGATACATGATCGTATATAGTTATATGGATTACAATCTACCTAGTCGGTTAACAATAAAAACATCTGGTTTTCGTTGGGAGGGGGGGGGGGGCGGGGGGGGATATCTAGGAGTCATATTTGAATACAACCTACGGGTGTCTCTCAATGCAGAGCATTTTGGCACGCGACGCATGTCTTTTCTCTTTTCAGGTTGTCTAGTCCTCTCCAGTCTCTTTATCTCTTTTTGTCTATTTGAGGTCCGATACAACATCACTTTTATATTGTTGTTTACCGCTAGTTTGAACTGAGTTATGGATAAATGCGTGGGTGGTATGTGTGTGGATTGGAATTGAGTGGAGAAATAAAGTGTTTAAAAATCGTAGATAATAGACGGAAGAAACACGGGAACGGAGGCTACTGGGGACAGCTGGGCTCACGCTTGGAATGTGGGTTTGGTTGACGGGGCCTTAGTCGGGGGTAATTATGAGGTTATGCCGTGGGGTGTGAAACGAGCTGTTTCAATCAAACACTATTTTTTTTTTTATGCAGTAATGAAAATAAAAATAATAAACCGTTTGGGGAATGGGTTCGACATTTGTATGGGCCCGATGACTTATTCACCATAAATTGGGCCTTATTCCTAAGAACATGAGGTATCTTGGGGGCCTTACTTTGCATTTCTAATTATTTGGTATGATGGATATTTATATTTTTTCTTACAAGAATAAGCCATTAATAAAAACATGTATATACGCTGGTCTCATTACCCCGAATTATAAACAAAATTGTCAACCGGAATTGTTCTTTGCTCGCCGGAATGAATCAACTATTACACGCAGATAGAAAATTAGAGCTCGTTTCTGATGAAATAAGAGAATGTGATTTAATCATTTCGTAATAGGTTAATCAGATCCAGATCGGATTGTCTACGCGACTAATGCGGTTTTCTGCACTCATGAATATCCGTAAATTTGAATAATAACGGAAAATAACGATAATAAAATTGATTCTAATTAACGCAGTTACATATTCCATTTTTTTTTAGGTTAGGGCAACCACTTCGGCTCCCCTAGAGGCATTAAATCCAAAATGGCCGAGCAAAAGTTTTACCACCACTCGATAATTAAAATCGATAATTATCTCTCGTTTAATAACCAGTCATTATCCATAGGGCGGTCATTTTCTTTTGTTTCATTGTTTTTTTTTTTCAAAGGGTCACCCCTTTTTTTCCACACGCTGGGGGTATGTGAAAGGAGTCGCCCGAGGCGCCCTTTTTACCATCAAGGGTTACTGCACACAGACAAGAAAATTAAAGAGAAGCCGAAGAAGCAGAGTCACTGATTTAAATTGAGTGTTGAGACGAGAGCGAAGAAGGAAACGAGAGAAAAAGAATTAGAGAAAGGGGGGAACGGATACGGCAGGTGATACTTGTCGATCAAGATGGCGGCTATTTTACCACCTCGAAATTTATTTCCGCTGTTGCCAGTATTGAGGTGAAGGTAATTGATAAATTTCAGTTGCTGGATGATCTAGAGTGTGGCAAGATTGAGTAGAAACAGCCTGTTTTCATGCTCATATCACGTTTGAGATGTTTTTTTGAGGTATTTATGTGGCGCGAAGAGGGGGGAGGGGCGTCCACATGTGCCCGTCATTCATCATTCGGGTATACCGGATTTTCTACATTCTGGTAAAATAAAGTGAGAAAATTTTGACATTTAAAAAAATTGCACTGTGAAAATTAAATGAAAATAACGATCCGGAGTAATGAGATTTCTCCTTATTTCAATTTGCGATTATGAAAATGCTTTACAATTGGCGAAATTTTTCTCAGGAGAAATAAATAATTTTAAATAGCCGTGGAATGTAAATAAGAATGAATAAAAGACGGCAGTGTAATAAAGCATGAAAACCTCAGGGCTCGAGTTTTAGGGCCCCCTCTCTCTCATAATGACTCTTGTCTCTCTTTCGCAGACATTTGAGAACTCGCGGTCTTAAATGAGAAAGAGGGAGGGGGTGAGGAGATGGAATAAAGGGAAAAAAAATAAATAAAAAGAAATAGAAAAATCACGCGTGGTTCGTCATAAGAGGAATTCCGGCGATAATCTTTCTCTCTCGGTCTCTATCTCTCTCTTCGCGTCTGCCTTTCTCACAGGATTTTTTTTCTCTGTTCGTTTTCAGCAACTGATTTGTTCCATTTTTCGTCTTCCCCGGTCTCTCCGCGAAATTTTCAAGTATTTCTGTCTCTTTTGGCTGTGAGCACCCAATGGGGATGTATTTTTTCCACTTGTTTTTTACTAGTTTATGGGATTTTTTTCGCACCGACTACTCCTCTCTTTATATTCCTTAAGAAGTCGTACGTCAGCGGTGGCTTTTCTCACTCACTCGCACTTCATTTTATTTCTGTTATTGTTTTTCTTTTGGGGTAAAAAAATAATTTCTTTGGATTTGGGGGGAGGGGACTCTGTGTGCATATACGAAGCCATAAAAGTAGAGGAGGCCTCGTAAAAACAATGGTAAAGTATGAAATAGAAAGTTGGATTTCGGGGGTTATTGCAAAAAAAAAAATTGTTTCTAGAACTGGAGTCAGCGAACAATTTATACTTTTGAAATTAATTTGAAAAAAATCTTTGAAAATATATCACAACCGTATATCTTTATCCTTCTATTGGGAGGAAAGTCAGCGAAAAATCTCATGAGTAAATAAATAGGGGAAAATTGGAGAGAAAGGGCGGGGAGGATAGAGGGTAGAGGGAAGATGATTTTAGGTCGATGTGAGTGTGTTCTAGTGGAGAAAAAGTTGGGTGAAACTCATCGGTGAAACGGCGTATGGAATTGTTATTTTATGCGGTGCAGGTATTTACATTGAATAAGGCCGAGATTTCGAACTTTCAAGTGATTGAAATTTTGACATTTGAAAATTTAAAAAAAAAACACAAATTATAATACCCAATTTGGCCATTAAATTTTAGTTTCTGTAAGTCTAAATTTTTGTTCAAATATTCTAAGTTATTGATTCATTAAATGTTGAAGATTTATTTCAATAAAAAATAATTGGAAAAACGAGTTTTCTCACTGCAACAAAAATTTCGATTTAACTTATCTGCGGCAACTATCAAACAGAAGTTAGTAATTTACTCAGATTTGTTAAGGCAAACACAGTTACCGCAGTTTATTAGATTAAGTGCAAAAGTACCCCCGGCGACCGCCTGAGAAAAGAAGAAAAAAAAATGAAAAGGAAGAAACTAGATACTGAGAAAAATTGGATTCACCCGCCGCTCGAGGGTGAGAAAACGTTCTCGTAAATTCTCCGATTTCTTTAATCTCGGTTAAAACCCCGTGTCTATTTTTTCCCCTCATTTCGCCCCCCTTCCCAAAAAATCGTTTTTTTTTTATTATCTCGTGTTTCCTCGACGAGAGATAGCGGTTGTAAATATCAGGGACAAACAATCATAATTTTCAAAGAGCTAACAAAAAACAAGAGTTTGTGGTTCTTTAAAGGGAAGCCGATGCCAGCCGCCGCATAAAATGCGACCACCTATGTATGCAACACTGCTATTATTTTTTTTTATAAGCGATTTTATTTGATTTTCATTTTTTCAATTTCAATTGAACAAAATTTCATGAATAATTGACAAAAATGGGAAAATTAATTTGTCTGTCTGGTTTTCATTACTTTTTCTTGTCCATTTTTTATAATAGTTAATATGTTGAGCGATTTTTTTATTAGCAAATGGAGATAGTACTAATTATGTTTATCAATGAAAATTAATTTTTTCGAAAAAGAAGTGAATGCTATATAGTGTTTTCCAAAAAATTTCACGAAAATCGGATAATTCAAAATTCGATGGAATGAGCGATATTAACGCTAATAAATAATATTTAAATGCTGACTGAATTTATTCATTGAAGAGTTTGCTCGTTTCCGCAAAAAAATTCAAGGAAAAAAAATTAATTAATTGAAAAATAAAAAATGAGTTTTCGATGAATTTTCAAAGAAAAATCTTCAACAGACTAAACTTCTCAGGTACTCTAGCTCTATAATTCACCCCGCCCCTGGAATAGATGAGCTGACCACTTGCAGATGTTATTCAAATTATATTTAACATTAATTTGCATGTAATTGAATTGAATTGAATTCAAACCACGGGAGTAAACAATTCAAACTACATAAGCATTCATCTTCCCCCGGGAAAAATGACTTCTTCAATTCTTTGCTTTCAATAATTTTTCGTGATCAAAAAATGTTCCATTGAAAACGACCAAGAACGATTTTTTGGCCTGTTCAGAATTTATGCTCTGCGTTATTTTTTAATATATTTATATAAAGCTAACGAAATATTGACTATTGCACTTGAGATTCATAAGGTGCGTTTTTTAGTCACTTTTTCTCGATTTTTTTTGTTCGGCCGGTTGATGATTTTCCTAACCTCAAAAAATTAATTTTCGCAGTAGACTGTATTATTATATTTCCCCTAATTTTCAAATTTTGAAAATTTCAGTTAACGCCGTATTTGCCCCTAATCAACGCAAGTTTAATACGTCGTATGGAAACTGGAGTAAAGTGGGAAAACATTATTTTTAAAATCCCCAAAATTCAAGATCAGGCGTATCGAACTCAATTAGCAACTGCGTTTTTTTCAATTACTTCGAATTCAGTCAAAAAGGCGAAATTATGGCAAGTATTTTCTTTGTAGCTCGCAGATCGCTCTACAAAAATGTTCTAACAACAACTGTCCTACCCCTTAAATTTCAAGGATGTCCATGAAAAACGGGCTATAATTGAAAATCGACTTCAGAATTAATTTCATCACTTCAATCTTCAAAATGCTCGACATTACCAATAATTAACTCTCCATTGTGCTCCACTTGTCCCCTAATCATTGCAGAAGTAATGCTTACCTTGTATTCGCGAAATCTCCCCGTTGTCTATCGCTTTACGCTTCCGTCATCACTACAGCCTATCAACACCAACAAAAACCGCCTCCAACCCCTCATACCCCCAGGACCCTCCACAAAAAATCACAAACTCACAATTTCAAAAATCTCAGATCTACCCCGTCATCATCCACTCGCGCACATGACCGTCATCAACAGTCATCAGTCCCTCCACATCCTCAATAATCCTCGGAAATTTTCACTCAAGAAACATTAAAAAAATAGCCCCCGAAATTCTCTCGAAATCACTCAAACCACAAAAATACCTCCAAATACTTTTTAAAAAATGACGAAAAATCCTTCAGCTATCACTCATCATTTTCTCCGACGACTGACAATCCTTTCCTTTCCTCCGACTCACTATAATCCTCAATCCACTAATTATTAGAACTATTTAATCACTCATTCGTTGAGCCATTGATTAATTAAATCCACTGGCTTTGTCAGTTATTTTCTTAATTAATATAGCACTATCGTCGATAAATCTGTCGATAATTATTTTACAAACACGACGATGTTGTCCCTCACCGACTGGACCTCGCGCGTATCGGGGGTGCTCGATACCAACGTGGGGCCACCACTGCCCGAGCTTGCCAGCGCCAAGTGTGAGCGCGCGGCTCCCCACCGAAATTTTAGGGGGAAAGAGGGGGAATCCGTGAGTTTAAACGGGCGTTTTTTTGTTCTGGTGGGGGCGGAGAATTATCGGAGTGGGGTTACGAGTGCCGGGTGGGGCGGCGTTGGGGGAAGGAGGGGGAGAGATGTCAAAATTATCGAGATGTCATTTTTTTTTTTTCGTAATTGCAAGAGGAATAGACTGCTCGCGTTTACGCATTCTTCAAGCATCCGATTTTGGTAGTGAAGCGAAGGGGGAGGGAAAATATTGTTGAGGTCAAAGTTTGTTTAATTGTAGAAGGGATGCACTTTTCGCGTTATTTAGTTTAAAATTTTGCTACGCCAAGCTTGTCGGGGGAAAATTATGCGAGAGCTAAAAATTTAAAAAATTAGAGAGGAAACAGACATTTTTTGGGGGGGGGGGGGGAGAGAGGAAAGGGTGCAGGCAATTTGTACAGAGATAAAGGAGAGGGCCTGTTGGAGGGCAAAGATCTTGGGGTGGTTAATTTTTTCCAATTGGCAAATTGATCGTTTTTTTTGCATTTTTATGTCCGCGATTATTAAACTATTTTTTTTCGGGACGGTAGAGAGTGGGGGTGTTCGTAGATTTGCAAGTGGTGTAATTATGCTTTGGGGATAAAGTCCGACACGCGTAACTCGAGCGACGCGAGACGACTGAAATGCGGACGGACGTCGGGTGAGAGGGGAGCCTCTACCGGAGGATGGTAGAGGTTACGAAGTTTTGTTGGGTTGGAGGGTGGAGAGAGGGAAGGGGCGAACGCGACGCCCTGTCCGGTACACCCCGCCCCGGGGTGGGGGGAGGGTGAAGAGGTGAGGGCCTGAAAGTATTTGATTTGAAAGATTTCACTGTTTCAGATTAATTGTATTTTCATTTAAATTAATTAATTAATATATATTCCACTGCCGAAGTTGTATTTTCAGTTGGATTGTCAATTTTTTTTAGCAACACCGCATTTAAGTGTTTCAATGTAAAATTTATATTACATTCGTTCATTTAACCGGTCAATGGTCTTGAGACTCAACTCGCGAATACGATCGGTGGAATGCGAGGGATTCCGATAATTCGATCACGAACCAGACGACACTCTCACCCGATTGTCTCGGGTTCTTGAGTTTCCGTTGTGGATTGTTGAATTTCCAACGTTCCCACAGTTTCAGTAAATAAGTGTATTGATGAGTATCAATTTCAAAAAATTTGTTCTCACATGTATTGGGAATGTTAATTTGTTCTTTAAAAAAAAAGAAAACTAGTTGAGAAATTAACCGATTCCTTCCTCAATGGTTGAATTATAGATTTCATTCATTAATTATCAATTGGCCAAAGAGCCAATTTTTTTTATTTGAGACCAACTGAAATTGAGACAGTAAAAATTTCATTTCGGAGACAGAAACGTCTGCTGGTTCACCAAAAATTGAGAAAAATTATTAGAATTTGCCGCAACTCCTGAGTAACAAGAATGGATGGAAAACAAAAAAAAATCTTATCAATTTTTTCGTCAATTTCCGCAGTTACAAAAATATTAACTGCGTGTGCTTTCGAAGGCTACGCAATTTCGCGATAAATATAAATTCCTATCAGAATCGTTTGAAGTGAGATAATAGTCTCACTTTGATAAAAAAAATAATCAAAATAAGCTCGGAAAGTCGACAGACCCCTCGATTAATTTTAGATCCCCAAAAATATCGTTTCCAGTGTGAAAAATGAATATTTTTTATCTACTCACCGCAAGCCATATGGTCCAATCGACGACTCCCATCTAGTCTCCTCAGCCTGAAAAGGAAAAACGGATTGTTAAAAAAAAAAACCGACGGAAAATGGAAAAATGTGTTGCGTGTATTTTGGGATTTTTCGAGGTGTCAACTTGCGTTTAAAAAAACATGAAAGGGGTTTGTCACCCCTTTTCCGGGTGTGAAACGAACATTCGGATTTATTATTCGTCTTCCGGATGTCCCGAGACACCAGCTGGCCTCCCGAAAAGCGTCACTTGTCGGTGAGACAGTCCAACAATTCAAAAATCGCGAAATTTTGTGCTTTCATCTATTGCTCGAGGAAGATTTGACGCGCTAAGTAAATTTAAATTTTAAGAAAATAACGAGCAAATAGAAATGATAATCCCGACGTAAAAATGAAAACTCAAAAAAGTTTAGTTTTTTTTACCGCTTCGATTAATTTTATAATTTATTAAAATTGAATTCAAATGATGAACTTTTAAAAATGGATTTTCACATGTCAGCATTTTTATATACATCTTGGGCCTGATCGGCAGGATGTGCCCTTGGGTGTGTACTTCCCTTTATTTTTCACCTCCTATTTTTTTTATGAGGAATTTCAGGTTAAATATATAATGTGGGAAAAAACGTTTTGATTCCGTTAGGTAAAGGGTTGAAAAAGGTATCCGGGGTTTTTAGTCATTGGGTTAGGTAAAATGGGTCATATTAGTGAATTCGTCGTGAACGTGCACCCATCTAAAATATCGTATTACGATAAATGGTAGAGAAAAAAATCCGAAATTTTCACCGTAAAAAAATATTAATTAAGATCCATCAATTATTTGAGAACAAAAATAATTATAACGATAATATAATATTTTGCAATTTATATTCCCAGGACCCGAACAACATCAACATCAGCCCCATCTCCACTTTGCAGTTCCAAACCCCGGACTTCCTCCTATTTATCAATTTTTTTTCTACCGTCTTTTTATCTAAAAAGGGTTTCTACAACTGCACAAATGCGATATTCCCCGTGTGTGAGAAAACTATTAGGTAAGGAGCCCAATTCAAAAAAAAACGGAACACCCTTTTGACTATAACGGGATCCCTCAGACTCAACGGGTACCTCGTCCACAGTGAAAGGGGTTGGAAAAAATCATTTATGATGAATCCCATTTTTTTTTCATTCTTTTAGGGAATATTTCAGGTAGCGCGGGGGTATCCCAAAACACCTGACGGTTTCCCACACGTTGAAAGACGAAAATCAACCCCTAACAACATTCCCCAATTCCTTCAAAAAAAAAAAAGTGCAAATAATATTTTGTACACTTTCTTTAAAAATTCCCATTAAAAAATTTTTTTCAATCAAAAAAATTATTTCATTAAATTGACAATAGGTATATCGTCATCCCCTCGCCCCAAGAAGGCACCCAGATCAGTCCCAAGTAGGTGGGTGGTGGGGGGTTAGGGCCCAGCTCGTAGGAATGTGGTCCGCCAGACAGGCAAACACACCTACACACAATACCATGAATCTTTCTGCACACACATTTGATGTGTCCGCGGCAAGGACTGGGGGTACAATACTTGCACCTTTTTCTTTATCACTGAGCCCATAATGCATTAGGTATATAATGCCCCGCGTACAGCTTAATGGGACTTTACCAGTCGTTAATACTGCCGGCGAGTTCGTGGGTGTATATTCATTGATTTTTGTTTTTTCTCAAAGTGAGTTAAACCACTTCTTTTTTTTTTTTCATCTCTCTATCTCGGGGGATAGATACGCTCCTGGGCCTTAACATATTGTAATTACGTGAATTATGATTTCATTTCATGTTGCGCATCCGTTCCGCCTGCCATACAGTTTCTCTCTCCTGTATTTTCTATCTTCTCTTGCTTATTATTTTCTGGTTCAGTTGGACGATTGTTCGTTGAATGACGGAATATTGTTCCATTTTATTTGTCGGTGGTGAGAATTGCGTAATTATGAGTATGTGATGTTAAATGAAAAATTACACTGCAAGTCCCACAACATGGAAATCCGTAACTGACTGATGTTCATTCATCAACTTAGGCTACATACGTTGACATTGACTTGGCGTATGCGTTTACTCGGCGCCCACTAGACTAGCCAGTGGATCATATGGGAATTAAAACATTATGGATTCTATCTCCAATGAATCTCCCCACAAAGATAACTAAATAACCAAATAATAGCGGGATTACAGATAGAACTGTTGAGTTATTCCCATCAATTCCAACCACAGAAATTCATGGAGTGCCCATCAAGACCAAAAATCTCAATCGTAAATGCTTGTACAAAAGACGGAAGTACATAAAGTCGGTGTATCAAAGGCCTCCCACTCACGTGTATAACCAGTAGCATTAAAAACTTATAAAAGGGCTTCAGTAAAAAGTATGACACCGATTGACAACACCAGGGACTACTCAACTTGAATACGTAATTGTTCTCCCAATAATTCAGAAATTCCTCGTTTACGATGATAACGAGTGAACACGAATCAAGGGGTCATTGACGGGACTTGTGACAACCCGTGTTAGAGACTAGTGCAAATTTCAATACTGATTTTGTATTTATTATGAGTACTGAAGGCCTCGAATGTTTACTCCAGACCCATAGCAGACGTTGTTTATTTTGTTTACATTTGGGAAAGTAGTGCATTCATGATTTGGTTTATATTAGTAGGTTATTGGGCACTGTACACGATTGATTTACAATCCCTAGAAACTGTGAATGTTATTTATTTGTTTTTTAATAAATAATCAAGAGATCATTGGACCAATGATGCAATGAATTATTACGACATTATTTGGTGAGTTTAATTCAAGAGAGAAAATTACTTTTCTGAAATTTTTATAGCCGTTGTGAATGGAATGCCAATTGAGTGCCTACTTCCTTCGCACTTGCAGGTACGGAAAGCACGTTTTAACTTGCCATCCTTTTTCCTTTATAATACGTGAAATCAATTGTTAACGTAAATTCCATACAATGTGGAATAAAAATGAATTGAAAACCAAAACATTCCAATTAATTTGATCAACAAGGGATTGAATAATGAGAATAGATCAAATGTCCTCGACAGAATTAAAAGTCCGTAGATTATGAAGATCCTACTAATGAAGGTAATTTTGAGTCGGGAAATGATTTAAAAAATGGAAAAAAAAAAAATTTGCATTGCAAACACAATTTCTCACGGTTGTAAATGCCATTCCCCGAAGAACACGTCTCCGATAACAGCAAATATCGATTCAAGTTCCGTGGGAATATCGATTATGACTTACCGATGGATAAAAATGATAATAATGAAGACATCGGAACCATAATACGTTCACATTCTCTCAAACGTCTCATTCCACTAGTTTCTTTTTATGAAATAATATCGATTGTTTCGATTTGGTATCGAGGCTGGATCCCGTTACGCAATGCGGATGTGGAATGACTGCATACCAAATTTCCCATCGAAATGAATTATTAAAGACGTATCAACAATTAATGAATTAATGTAAAAGAGAAAAATAAGAAAAATTTAATTTTCTCAAACAGTGAGGAATTTCGCGCTTACGAAATAAACATTATCGCCTGAACTAAAAGATTTGTAAAAAAATCGTTTAGGCATAATGTGTGGACAATTAAATATTATCCACAAAACGTTTAATAATATTTTAACCTAAAACCACATCTCTCCGAGAATAATGCAATAGAGAAGAAGAAATTCCACCCAAATGTAGACTTTCAACAAATTTTTATGCACAAAAAATCCGCCCCTAAAGAAATTGTCTTAAAATCCCCCCCAAAAAATCGAAAAAAATTGTTCGCTTTTCCCCCTCCATCTTGGAATTCTCCAATGTAACGACATTCTGTTCCTCCCCCAGACCAATTCCCATATAAATTATCCGAAAATACCCACATTTTTTTTTATCCAAATGATGGATATTTCTTATGACTCAGATATATTCTCCAAATTATGGGAATCCTTCAAGGTCTGAATGAAACTAAGTCCACGTAAATTAAGAGAAAAAAAGAGCTATCACCTGACTTAGAGGGAATAGGTGTGAGTCTGGACGATGTCCAAGGGTGAAGAGGGAGCGGTGAAGTATCCCACTGTGAAATTGAGCCGTTAATGCTCCCCTCGGCCGTCCCATCTCAACACCACTGGCCCCACTTGAGCCACCGTTATCCAAACACGCGCTGTTTTTCCCCAAAATTGACCCCTTGGTAGAAAAAAAATACAATACGGGGGACGGGGGGAAGCTGGGGGATGATATTATGACAGTTCTGTCCGTAAATTTGGAAAAAGATTTACTGACCCAATTGACCTAAAAATTGGTGTGACCAAGCGAAAAACCAATGTGTGATTTTTTTGAGGATTCCCCTTTTTTAGAGACCGTAATAAATTTGCGAGCTTATCGACGTACGTCGACATTTTTATTTGTAATATTACCCAAGTTCTTAAAATTTTCGTTACCTAATTGAAATTATTCAAAATATGGAAATATGTAACAAGTCACGTAATCCGCACGCTAAGATTCTTTACATAAATTGAGATTGAATTGGCAGATGAGTAATTTTTACGGAACAGAAGATACAATGTAACGTGAGAATTGCGTACTTTCTGTGAAATTTCAACTTCGCTGGCAGATTACGTGACTTGTTCCGTAATTTTTATTGGATATTTCTGGCCGTGTATAATATTGATATTGATGAGCTCTTTCAAATGAAAAAAAAAAAACGGAAAATCTCTGGGCGAGCTCAAAACTTGTACGATATGTATGCATCATAAATTCTTCAATAAAACAAACAAAAATAGTGAAATATTTCTACTAATGACTGGGAAGAAGCAAATTTATAGATTGAGATAGATTCTGTTTTTTTTTTCGTTTAAGATAGAAAACATAAATTTTGATATTCCTGTGGATTATTGAGTGATTGCAGTTGTGTTAACTCTCATACGTAGAAATCGTCGAAAAATTGGCAAACTCGGGCGTCTGGAGGGTGCTCATAAACTGCCAGACTGTAAATCATTGAGTTTTATGGTGGTTGCACGTTTGCCAACCTTTGCCTGATGAATTCCTTACTCGGCGGAACGGTTCTCCCTTTATCCTTTTTAACAATAATTCTTTTTTCCCACTCCTCCCACCCCCGCCATTTTTATTCTCTCCCAGGCCGTTGGGCAAAAAAATAATGACTGTTTCTCAGTTTAAAAAATTCATTAAAATTCTTTTCAATGATAA
>JAPYZM010002230.1:0-22835 GCA_030522845.1 Psyttalia concolor
TTGAGTAGATGTAAACAGGAGAAATTCGGTTTGGAGTAATATCACAAAATTCAAGGCGAATAATGTGAATTTATTTGGGGGGGTCTTTCTTAACATTTATTTATTTACAGTTTTTTATTCCTCAATTGGAGCCCCCGCTGTTTTATTACAATTTTAAACTACTGTGATTTATTTACATTTCCAATCTCAGCAAATCTATGTGTATGTCGTTGCAATCTATCATTACATGTGCGGTTTTGTCATTTCAATGGATTATTTATTGCAAAAGTTGCAAAAACCGATTTGTGGGAATACCCATCCAAGAAGTGATCAATCCCACTCATACACTCATCACACTCAGCGTTTTTTAGCTATTCCACGCTAACCCTGGTTCCAATGCGATTCGCTAGCCCTGTACAACTTTTTCATACATTCATTACCCATGGATGAATAACTGAACTTGTTTTCCAAGCAGTTACTCGTTATATATGAGGGTAAAAGGAGCCCTTAATTTTTTCAAAGATAACAAAAACTTATTAAGATTCCAGTTGAAAACTGACTTTTTCACTTTTTCCTTGAAATACATTATCTTGTCTCGTTTCGTCTCTTTTATCTCCTTCTGTGTCGCGGCAACACTAGACAGACATAATCAGCATCAGCACTGAAGTACATGAGGAATAGCTAATAAGTCTCTTCAAGTTATAAACTTTATCTGCCACAGTCAACCGGTGATATAAAGTCAAATGTGACATAGCACGTTGAAATTGGTCCTGAAACTTTGCTGTGTAATTCATAATACGAGTTACTGTGATCCCACCGAGTTGGTATGGTACAAGCCGCAGAACAGTTCCACCTGGAAACTTGAGTATATGAAAAGAACGGAAATTATGTGCAATAAGGGAGGAATGTAAAAACACGCATTTCCTCTATTTTCGTCATTTTGTCGGATTCCTTAAAATGAAATGGAATGCAGAAGCTGTAACGACGAAATAGCCGGAAAATTTCCGGTGTCGCAGGACCGGGAAACCTCTTTACCTGATTAGCTTACGTGAAATATTGGATATTCTCCTTGAACGATAATAATTCGTCGGTTCTAACCTTCTTCTTTCACTTCTTTCCTCTATTTTCATTCCGGAAATATGAATACGAACACTCGTATAACATCACAGACGGTATTTACATACTAGATATGGAAGACAGTCATACGTAATTTACTCGGAAAATGAAATTTCATTTTTAACCGTGATGATATCATTTATAGTCACATGTCTCATTAGTATGTGTCCTGTGTATTTACCATAATACTTGGGAAATGTAGTACAGAGGGAATATTACTGGATTTAAGAGGAGACAAGTCTCATGGGCTGAATACGAACAACTCTTGTTTTCGTGGAAACTGCTAAAAAACTGCTAGTGAATTTCAAGAAAAAAAATTTTGTAATTCTTAGCAACCACTTATTTACATGTAATTTCCATGTAGTTTCTGTTAGATAATCTTTTGAGTTATGACAATATCCACTCACATGGCATAAAACATCATGGAATACATTGAGAAAGAATTAACAAATATATAATTGAACAATTGGCGAATCTAATGAATAAGCAAGGATTCTCTTGAATTTGTAATTCACTGAAAATTGAGGTGGAGGTGATGTTTGATTTCGGAAATGCGACTGATAATTTTAGCTATCAACTTAACCAAAGTTAAACAAGTAGTGCTTCAGAAATACTCAAAATTGGTGTACTGACTTGGGATTAAGTAAGGTTAGAGAATATTTTGAGGAGTTTTACAAAGACCGACGTAAACCTTCGTTTAGCGGTAAAAAACTTCCTTCAGAAATGGTTGTTTGGATGAGTAGAGCCCGAGCTGACCATCATAGTTTTTCCGAGTCTTTGATTCGTATCGGCATTGTGGGCTCCCCTGTCTATAAATGGGGTGGCCCGACTGAAGATTTGAATCATGTATTTTGGCAATGACCTCTGTACGTTGATGAAAGAGCAATATTGTTCATATCTCTACGCACGATCAGTTGTTTCCCACCTTATGAAACCTTATAAAACAGTTCTTATGTACGACTAATCTCAATGTAATTATCATACTCAATAATTTACTGTCAATTGTAAAATTTGTATCTACTCTAGGCTAAGTAATCATCACATATATCAATATCATTATAATTTTCCGTAATTTCTCTATAGACCCTATAGTTAATAACAGACTCTGCAGTTTATATGTGCTTAAATAATCATGATAAAAAAAACCATAGTTGAGAAGAAGTTGAATTAAATTATTTGTATACCGCGACGTATCATCGTACAAGAAGTGATTTTCCGAAAATTAATTCCTCATCTGGATGTCCCGATGGAAGGATGGGGATTATTACTAAGATTATTAACATTATTATTTCGGTCCAAACTGATAAAAGATCCATTCTAGCTATTGTTTTTTTTTTAAGTAAAAATTTTCTTGTAAATTTTACATTGAGAGTAATCTTGAATCCCATATTGCCCATTCCAAATCCCATTCAATGGTTTCCTGTAACGTCACAAGAATGTAGAACGCTATATAAATTCCCTTCTTTGATGTACTACGTGTGGCTCGAATATGAACAGTATAATTAATATAAATCGTGGTGAGCAACGCAGGCTTTGACGCAACATATTCAACCCGAAAAATGTTTATAAAAATTAATCCTAGAACTACTTATAAAATAACCTGCACTGAAGGCTGTGTTGTCTCATGCAACGACACAAGACGCTATGTCAGAATAATTTATCTGCAATTGATGACAGCTCCATTTACGATGAAAATTTAATTCTTTAATTTACGATAATATAATGCCGTAACCACCTAAAACCTCATATTAGAATAATCGATTAAGCATACCATCTCGCCCAAGTGGAATATTCTCTTGGCTTTCAACGCTTGAAATTGTTGGAATTCTATACCAATTTGAGGCCGCACGAGATTGACCTTATCCAGCGGTTTGCACTCGCAGGATCATATGTTAAGGGATCCTTCGTGCGTGAAAGCGCATGCTTCACGAGAGATGAGACGGATCGCGTTGTTCCTTCAAGTCCTATCTATTGCGTATAAAATATCATGTGTATAAAATATTACCATTCGTCAAGGGCAATGATAGTAAAGCATATTGTTGGATTTTCTTTTAGAGTAATCTAGGGATAGAGTGAGAGACTGCAGGAAAAATTCTGGCAAGCTTTCCTGTTATTTATGACCATCGGAGGGGATCAACTCTCTCACAGATACTCTCACGCGATTACCGTCTGACATGTTCTTGTTTGTTACCTTAGACCTCATCTTAGTGAAGAAAGAAGAGAGAAGAAATCGTTGGGGAATCTCAGGGCTCCAATTTCATCTGACTTTTGATGGATTGAATGCTCACCTGTGGGTATAAAAGAAATGAGAATTTATTATTGACGTGTGGTTGGTTTGAAATGTCAGGGGAAATAATGGAAAATATTAAGTTATGAAAATAGACAATATTTTTTTTTGTTTTTAGAGACTTGAGTTAAAAACTTTGGGCATTATTTTACTAATATTTACGACATTGGTAAGTTCGTAAAAAAATGTAATGAAGAGAAAAAACAAAAAAATTCTCTAAATATTTGTTTTGGGCCAGTAAAATTTTTAGAGTTATGCGACTATTCATTTTTATAAACAATTAAATTAAAGTTCTAATTTATTGAAATGTAATTTTCTTGGATAATGAATAGTTTGGATATCATGAATTAATGGTAATTTGGCCATTTTGACGTTGTGAAAGAATTGAGCTTTTTTTTTTACTTCATGACTGATAACGAAAACGACTTTGTATTTCAATTCCTTAATACATGTGCCGACACACCGTAATTACATTCAATTATTACTCATGATTATGAATGTCTCGTGGATGCAACAACGCTGATTTAATATCATTGAACGCATATAACACCTGACGCTACCTTTGACGAGGTTAAAATTATAGCGACCCAAGAGCTTCACAGAATACATCACCCCGAGTGATGAATTCCACTTGGGTGCACCTAGAACCGGAAAAGATCATCATGAGAGAGCGCAGATGTTCGTTAGAAATAAAGTAGCGCTTTATTTATGACATCATCAGTGGCCGTCAGGTCTTAAAGAAGATGGAAGGAATATCTGAGCTCACAACTCATTCAGGTCTTTCCTGCTTTTATGGCACCTTATTTTACTAAATTGAAATTCTAAATAGCAATTCATTTTGAATTCGATTGTGTTCCGTATATCGAAATGTAAAATTCGTTATTCTTCTCATTATTGTTCTCAAAGCTCATAAAGTATTGAAAATCATTATTTACATTATTTCATTGATGGTTGTTTCACTAATCAATCCCCATCGATTTCGAATTTATAACAGAATTTTAATATTTGCATATTTCACGTGGTTCGAAATTTTTCATGGAATGTAACCTACAGATGATATTCTCAATGTTCAAATTAATGATTCCCGCATGGAAAAAATATGACGGCATTAATAATTTGAAATGTTCGGTTTAATTTTTTTTTTCGTGTCTAGTTAATTTGCTTTTCTGTAGCTAAGGATAGCCTCGTACACAGATCAAAATATAGAGACGATGTATATGAGAAGATGAAGGATAGAATATTCTAGGATCGAGGAGACGTTCCAAAATTGAATTTTTCGTTGACAAATACGATTTTATTCTTCATCATATCTTCTATTGACTTACGAATATGCGAGAGTGGAGTGATGATAGCAGCCGTCTCCACCATATTCTGAATTTCAATTTCCGCTGGGGGTATGTGAGAACAAGATTAATGCACGCTCTGTGTTGTTACTTTCAAGGGTAGTCGGTCGATTGCACTTATAAGAGAGGGGTGAAACGGGCCGTATTTCGGTACTAATAACTCGAGAATGAAACGGTGGAATTTCTCAATGTCATGCTCATTTTCAAGCTATTTTCGCAAGCTTGAAGATGGCACCTGATTAATCTCCATCCCGGTATTTAATCAGAAGATGTAGACAATTAATTTCAGGGTGTTTTGCCTATTTTATTTTATTTACTGGCCAATGACTGTCTTAATCTGGCCGGAAATTTAATGAAATCACTTCGAAATCCCGGAAAATCCGATATTCTTTTATCATGGTTTTTGTAATACATAGACCCTCGGTTTTTGCCGAAGTGTTTCCCTAGCGCTAGAATGACTGCGTCATCGTAACTTCATTAACTAAAACTTGTCCATTAAGGCCTGCCACCGAAATTTGACAAAGAAGTTCCGACTTACACTTCCGCTTTCTTTCTGTGTTGATATGCCCTCAATTGTTCTTCCAATAGACTTGACGCAACAAATTGTTCTAATATTTTTCCTACAATTAATTAAACTATACGAAAGACGAATCGATTTCATATGAAACTTTTTCGTTTTCACAGAAATTATTGGATCTTCGTGAAAACTGTCTTCGCTAGTTAGAACTTCATTTATATGATACATGTACGTTAATAAATTAAATGTACATACGCATAAATTTATTTCTATAAAGACACAGCCCGAAAAATACAGAAAATATACATTAATTTAAATACTAATTATCATATGATGTATTTCGCTGCTAATGGAAATTTTGTTGTCCCCTTGGGGTCTTAACAGTCTATCTTTCATATTTTTTCAGATTTTTTTGACAAATCATTTCAGAGTTATATTTTTACGTTCTTCATTTTATTGCTCGTAATTCCAAATCGATTCATTCAATTTTGAGTTTTGGATTCGAAACTTTTCAATCTTCTAACGATTACAAAGATATTTTATTGTCAATGCAAAGATGCTCTTAAAATCGATAAAAAAAATTGTTGCAAAAAATTGTCCTCTAATGAGACTCGAAAAATTGAAATCTATCTGGAAACACTAAATTCTCTATTCGTGAAAATGAGAGATAATTCACTTCGTTAACCTAACAACTCAAAAATTCAGAGCTTGTTCAGTGGATATATGAAGTCAACATAAAATTCTGATGAAAGCTATTTGCGGCTGCGTTGGCGCGAGGGCGATAATAAAATCCCTTCGTTCGCTCTAATCTTACCCTTATAAAGTTTGTTTATGTTGGTTCCTTACGTCTAGACATTTGGAGTGTAGCCTCCCATAAACGAAGAAGTACGTTCAGACTACAACTGAAATGGCCTGCATCATTTTTCAAAAATAAAAAAATGGTACTTTCCATTGGAAAATTCTTAATATACTGCACATAAAACATATATCTTGCTCACTGACACAAACTAAAATTTTATGGAAGACATTTGAACCATTTTTTTACAATTTTTCATAACCAGACGTAAAAGAAAATCCATACCAAAGAATTAACCAAAAATCTTTGCGATTTCATGAGACGAGTCCATTGAATTTAAACAAAATAAAATGTTACCGATTGTTTTATAGTATTGTATAATATTTCGTATAGAACATTTTAATAAAAGTCCAATAGAAGTTTCGAGTAAATTTGCGGACATTAAAAAAAAATATTTTCGTAAGGGGCACCAAACTGTTTGAATGTAAAATAACGGGATTTGATTCAGGGTCTTGAATTGTCAATCGGAAAACATGAAATCTGAGCCATACCGAGCAAAACTACTACATGGCATACGGTGTGAGGGTTTCGTACCACCTTATGAAGTTGAGACATTCTCGAAAACTTAAATAGAAAAATACTATTGCATATTCACTCCTTCTTATCATCCTCTCGATAGTGGATAATTCAAGTGATATGAGAAATTCGTCATCTGTTGCTAATTGATCGGAAAATTGATTGAATTTCTAGTAAAACTTGACAGTGAAATTTCATGGTCTCTTTCACTTTGAATGGAAGTTGATGATTTCTGTTGACAGCAACTACTCAATCGTCCATCAAATTTCAATGTTTTTTCCTAATGGTGCGAACAGAAATGTTGGTTTCCGAATTTAAGCTTGTAAGGCATGTTTAGTTAATAAGTCATGGAAGAGCTATTAATCACACGTGTTGAACCATACTCAGTGTGTCACACACATTCTTTCAAGGGATAGATCATAATAAACGTTGAAGGGGAGGTATATAGTGCAGAACGGAATATGTTACGAGTCCACAAAGGGGTCATTTATTGGGGGATTTGGAGCTTTTTTTGAATTCATATTTTGTCCACCATTTGTCAAGGATATATTGTGGGTTCGTGATGTATTGGAGGAAAATGTTTGACATTATGGTATTTTTCTATTCCTGGCGATTCTCTAACGGTTCAAGTCTTTAGCTCAGTCATTAGCAACAATTCATCGACTTCTTTCCACTGCATAAGCTCAACGCAAGATAAACGCTTGACACTAGGGAAATCACTTTTTTGTATCGTTGAAGCTGGTGGAATGAGGTGTAAATGTAAAGGAAAAACTATTCGCGTAATTCCCTCACCTTTACCACCATTTTATAACCACCACTGGTCAAATAACTGATTTATCTTCATTTTATAAATCATCAATGCCCTCAGAGATTCATTCACTGCAAAATGACATTGAAGGGATTAGAAAAATTCAAATTTGCGTAAATCACTTCAATTATCTATCCCCCAATGTGATTGTGGCCATCCCAGCGAAAATCTTAAACATGTCCTCTGGGAATTTCGAAGACATCAACTAACAACCTTGAACATGCTCAATTCTTTACAAAGAAACAATTATTTTGCTCCATACTTAAGCCAAACGATCCTTAAGAAGTTAAACATTAAAATCTTAAAAAGGATACCAAATTTTGGAACAAAATTGGACTAAAAATATAAAGATCTCAAATTTCACAACGATGGAAATATCACATGAACAAGAACCTATGTACATTATTTTTGTTAAATCAACCGCTCACCTATTTCATTCTATAAACACACACATGTATATATTTATATCCAACTATTTTTTTTATTGTAATACCGAGCTGTATAAACTTTCAAAGTTTCGTGCGATGACAATAGAAAAAAAGTGATCCATCCATATTTAATAAAATAATAAAATTATGTAGTATTTATGCATGAAAATCATGCAGTGAGTATTGACTTGTGTTTTGTTTAAAAAAAAAAACGATTTTTTGCTGCCGCAGTAGAATATTGATATTTTTTTAATCTAAATTTAAAAAATATATTTAATTTAATTCTTTTATGTCAAGTACAGAGTTTTTTAGATGTCAGAATATTTAAATAACGCCTAAAATACAGGAGTAAAGTATTGAGCTGGTTAATGAGATGAGTAATGGTCGTTTACATTGTCGAGGCTAACGCTGGTTTGCCCGTTCGCCTCAGAATTTTCTTTTGTATCGTGCAAATGTAATGAAGAGAGAGGGCACACCCTCGAGGGACGTTTTGCCTACGTATAGTATTTCAATTATTTTTATCGATTTTATTCCTCCCATTACAGAAAATACAATTTGGCGTAATGAATTATTAGGCACAACACAAGTAGGTAATATTATATTTTACCATATTCTGCAAATTATTGTAGTCATTCCTCTACGATTTTCTGGCTTCATTCAAGTTTATTCTTCGAACCCGCCTGCTCGACTTGAACTGATTGATTTATTCGGGTTGAACGAAGTCGACATCCATTTGAGGGGTTTCTTCTTTAAATAATCCCCTCTCATACTTTCTATAACGTCTTAAATCAGTGCTTTCACCTGTTTAAAATTGTTCGGTTGTGAAAAATTTAACAATCGTTTTGAGACACAATTGACGTTGAAAATCGTCAGACATTTATCAAATGTTAACACAAAAATGACGAAGAGAAGTCTGGAAGGCAGTGAATGGATTTTATTCAGACGTAATTCAACCGTCAGAAAATCGAATTCCGAAATGGCGCCTGACATTGTGAACGAGAATCAAAAGTTTCGCAAATACGACCTGGTCGTGGTGCAAGAAATTTTTACAATTCACAAACACAGTTGAGTCACCACAAACGAACCATATGTTATGTTTGGAAACTGAGCCACCGTCTCTCTGCATACTGCGGCGAAACAAACACTTCCGATGTTATTCATAATTTCAATGTTTTAATCAATTTATGCTCTGTTCCATCTCTACTTTTGCAGTGGTCAAATCTCGGTTATGACCAAAATATGATTTGCGAAAAGAGCTTCAAAATTTCTTCCACAAAATAATACATTTCGACACAATTGCGGGGAAGTGTTTTTGCGCTCGTGGGGGATTTGAACACGAGTCGAAAGCGAGTGATATAATCCTACGAGCCTGGAAAGACTTCTTCGGTAATATATAAGTTTAGGGGCTCACAAAAAATATCTTTGATCACCTCACTCCCCCACACATATCAGTCCGTTGTCTTGTTCAGATGTTTTTAGTGTCGGACAACGGTTGCTTTTAACGATTTGTTCGTATCAAGACAAAAATTTTGACATTCAATATGCTTGGGTGGATGTACGGAACCTTCCCCTCTCCTTCCCTGCTGAAGGTATTTAAATTAAGTAATTTGAAATCAATTCGATTACATACAAATCAACGTGCGGAAAGATATAACAAACCTCTTCAGCACTTAGCGTTACCCAGGGGTCGCGCCGGGGACGGGGCTGGAATGAACCCCACCAGGTGTAGAATGATCTACAATGGTGTCCATATTTATTTCTAGAATGGTCCGACCTATTTTATTCCGATATTGCCATTTAGAATGGTCAAACCAATGTCTAGAGGTGTGAAATAATCGAATTTGATGTTGAGTCCATTAACTTCCACATTACCACTTTTTCCGCACTGCTTTTCACTTTTCCTCGCCCGAACTCGGAAAAGAGAAACTCACTACGGAAAAATATGGTTCCTGGGCTGTCATTATGGTTATTGACTTGCATTGTTGGCCGCCTCTTCTACGGTTTGGCTCACCAAACTCCGCGCGAGTAAAAAACCCCATAACTACAGGCCGGAAATATACTATTCCAGCGAGTATCGAGCAATATTTTTCGTCACAGTGGGCGGAACGTGGCATTTTACGCACGTTAGGCATGCGCGATATCCCACTACCCACACTTTGTATAGAAAAAAATATTTTTGGGAAATATTCATTAACTTGTAAGAACTATTGGATTTGTCGAAGCCCAATTTATCCGAACGAGTCATTTTCAGATGATTTTCATTAGGTTTTACTTATTATACATTTCAACGAAAAAAACCGAAGAAAACTTTTCAATGAAGATAAAAATCGCGAATAGATTAGACTCCCTAATAGATCACTCGATTGAGACTCGAGGATAACCCGATCGAATTGTTCATTCATTCATGGCTAATCGATGGTGGGTCCATTCCTGGTTAAGGATAAGTCAATGGATGATCGATTACTGGTCAGGCGAAATCACCCATCGACCGATGATTGACAAATGGTTGACCAAGTTAACAACTCGAGTGCTGACACAAGTGATACATCTGCTCGATGTTAACCGGATGGCGCGTCGATGTCGACCACCCAATCCATTTGGTCGATGGCTAGCTGATCATTAGTCGATCCCTGGTCAAGGGTCAGTCGATGGATGATCAATCCCTCGTAAAGCAAAATTAACCATCGACCAATGGTCGACCAAGACTGGGACGAGTGCACATCTCGATCACTACAATTGAGTGATTCATCAGGGCCGTCAGAGAAATTGAGGTGGCATTTGGTTCTCACCATGAGCACGCAGGTAATAAATCACAAAAAAAAAACAATTTTATGTTCACTCATCGCCACACAATTCACAGATTCTCCGAATTTCAACCGACTATCGCTCGTTCCATACGAAACTGTGCCACAAACAGTCAAATTCCGGGTGATGACGGTCATATATCAAGGTGAATATATCTCACATCGTTCGCTTTTTATATTCTTTCCCCCGATATCTTTCTATTTAATGTAAACATCCATTATTCCAATATCCCAACCATTGTCCGATAACCGTCGTTGAAATAAAATTAATCACGAACTGAAAATATTAAAATTCGTAGAAGTTACGTTGAAAATATCAACATATGTGAGGGGTTCTTTATATACATTTACCATGTTTGTTTTCTCAGTGCACACGAGCACGGAAATTAATATTCAAGAAAAATTACGTACTTTTTTTTGTAATTCCGGAACGAAATATGATGGTAAGAAATGTTACAATAGTGTTACGTATCTTTCGCTTAAAATCATTGAACTCTTTCAGAATTTTCCATAATTTTTCCCGCAGTCGCCTAAAAAATCACGATAACATTATTTAAACTGTCCGATTCAATCCGATGGTAATCGAGAAGTGAACAGTGAATTACGTTATGGTTATTAAAAATGTTATTCCTTAAAATTGGGCAATTTTTTATATTATATTTATATTACATCTGCCAACACTATCAAATTTTTTTGTGCTGAATGTATTGTGATCTGTTAAATCAGTTTACGACCTCGGAATATGAGAAGTGTAAAAAATTGACGGTATTGATTAAGTAATAACTGAATTTTTGTAGAGTGCAATTTGACAAACGTTGTAACTTTTTGAAGCTTCGAAATGGGGCCAAATCATTTAAGTGAAACTCATCTCACAAACTGGCAAGATGCCTCTTCAGTAGAACAATTTTCTTTTCTCAATGCACAATGATTCCACAGAATAAAATGAACATGCATAAAAACGATGAAGATAAGGATGTAAACAACAACTTGCTCCGACCCTTAGGTGATGTCCTACAGAACTCCTAAGCGTTCTTGAACATCCCCTTTGTGTAAATAAATTCGAACTCGAAGCCGTCACAAATAATATAATATTGGAGTGCATGAAAAACACTTCTATTGGGGAATTTTATTAGTCTGTCGTTTTTCAGTCAACGGACATTTCATTCTCGCCATCAATTCATTAGACCAGGCTTAACAGAGGAATACTTCAACTAGAAATGGGAATATTAAAAAAAGATGTTATGTTCATTCTACTAATATTTTTAAAATGCCCTTCAATTTACGAATTTACTTATACTATACTTTTTAAAGATTCAAGTTGATAAATAAATGTAGAGGTTGCAATACTATATATGATTTTTTTTTCAACCAATAACCATTTCTATACCCTACGTGCATACAATCCCGGCGGTTTCAATTGAGCATTGACGCACAGGAAGTGACGGGTTTCACAATATAGTGTACTACCCCACATATATGTCGTATGCTGTGCGAAATCCACTATTGTCTTTCGATTTCGATCATCCTCGTGCGCATCAATCTAGAAATCGACTCATTTCATTGACGTGTCTTTGTTTTTTATCAGCAACATCACCTTCGTTGTTTTTTCAGCGTTCTGTATCAATAAAAAAAGTGGTAAAATAATACGAGCAATTTAATTGTACCTGACAGTGATAAAAATATTTAAAAATTACATTAAAAAAATATATAAAAGTATAATCGAAAAATATGGAGAAATTAGTCGGGCATAAAAATATTCAATTCCATAAAAATAAAAAATAAAAATTTTGAAAAAAATGGCCAAGTCACGAGGGCGGTAAAATAATGGAGTCCTGTCTACGTGCAAAATAATCACCCGAGCCGAAGGTGAGCACTTGGACAAGGGTCATTTATTTTACCGCCCGAGGATAGAATACGATTTTTCTTTTCCGTTGGGTGGGGAGCGACGAATTTCTGCGGAGCGGGCAGAAAGTAGCCTCTTTCCGCGCGGCGGTAAGAATAGTATATTTCTCACCTAGGGAGGTAAAATAGAGGAGGCTTGCTCACGTGCAGAATTACCGCCCGAGCCCAAGGCGAGGGTGGTAAGCACGTGAGTAAGGCTCCTCTATTTTACTTTCCGTGGTGAGAACATGATTTTTCTCCCCGGCGTAGGAGTAAAGTCGCAATTGCCTCCCGCGTAGCGGGAGGGAAGTGAGTACTTTGCTCCCGCCGGGGAGAAAATGTATGTTGTTGTAAGAATCGTTTGCACATTACGAGATAATTATGTGTTTTATTTCAATCAGTTCGAATGACTCCATAGATTAAACCCAGAGTTGTTCAATGGTGCAACCCTGGGATCAGGGAAATTTAAGTTAAACCATTGAATAATCAGGTTTCCACAGATCAATGAGTCTAGTAGAGTCAACATAATCCAATAATGGAGGACCTATATCTACAGGGAATAGGAATTCTCATCGGGTCATCTCATAGGGTTTTTCAGAAACCGCACCAAGTACGTTGGTCCCGACACTTTCTCAATCTCAAATTTTCAAATTTTTCAAACAATTATTTGTAGCCAAAGTTTACAAAAAATTAATATATTCATCTAATTGTTCATTTTTATTTGAACCTATTTATTTCTACTGTAGTTCCGTCTTCAATTTATGAGGGGCGTTCTACCTCTCCCCCCTCTTCCTTCCCTCCCACACACTTAAAACACACACTTATTATATAAAGTAGTATAGGTTATATACGATTTTAATTTTTGAAAGTTAATATATAATTAAATATAAACATTCAAATAATTATACTTTCCAATTTTAGACATTGCATATCCAATCGTTACTGAGAATTAAAAATATCGTTAAAGAAGGAATGAGATTCATTTCAATTTCTCTACTGTTAAATTTATCACTTTTTCTACACTTTATAAAGTTTCACAAAATACCGCTATCGACGGACTCCCGAGTCAATGTCCTGTGTGCCGCCTACGTTCATCGAGAGGATCACAATTTCCAGACGAAACGAGGAAAGTCCCCTGAGACTCATGGAAATACGATGAAAATGATTGGGAAAAAAAAATTGAAATCCCTTCGTTTTATTGTTTTTTTCTCATTCTCCACATTCAAATGGATTTTGGTATAAACTGTACAGCAACAATAAAGTGTATTTTTATGATACTTTTTACATAGGGTGGTTTGAAAAATTGCCTCACTTCTGCGGAATAGAATATTCCGCGAATCTTGGAAAGTTTATACGAAGGATGCTTTTTTTATAGTTCCCAATAAAGTGTTGAATAGAAGTAACAAAACACACCGTCCGGAACTAACTCCTTCACACAATGGTGTGTAAAGGATTTTTTAAAAAATTCCTCGAGAAATTTTTGTAGAAAATATCGGAATGGAGTGAGTTGTGTAAATAAAATGAACCCATTTTTTTCATACTTTTACAGCCGGTTGAAAGACTATACATAAAATAAAAATTCTCAAAGACCTGAGTAATAATCATGGATGTAAAGCCAAAAACAGAGAGAGTGTAAAAAACGACCCCCTCAATCACCCACGAGTTCAATCTATTCCAGTCCAAATACTCATATGATATTGCTCTCGAAACGTGTGTGCGAGTTAATCCACTGGAAGAGAAGAGAGAAAAAAAGATGTTAATCGCCGACTATTTCGATGCCCGGGTACTTATGAACGATGGAAACAAGGTTCGATCAGGTTTTATCCAGGATTGACAAAGGCTGGTTGAGGCTCGACATGCAAGATTGAATCAAGCTTGAACGAACATTGAAAAATAACTATGTTTCCAAGGCTGGTGGTCTCACCCTTGGTCGAGCCTTGAGTATCCAGCCTCGATCCAACCTTAGGTGCCCGGGTAAAAAAAAAGGTTTTGAATATTTTTTTAGACATTTTTCAAGAATTTTTTGAAACATTTTGAAAAGTTTTTGAAAAGTTGACGGTGTGGCACAAAAAAATTTTTGAAAAAGTATAAAAGCCGCAAATTTCTGAAAAAGTTTTAAAAAAATGTTTTTGAAAATTTTAACGACTTTGATGATTCTGAAAATTTTGAAAAATTTGCCAAAAACTTTTATACTTTTTCAAAAATTTTTTTTGCGCCACCGGGTTAACTTTTCAAAATGGTTCAAAAAATTCTTCAAAAATATTTTAAAAAGTTTTCAAAACCTTTTTTTTTACCCGGGTGTCATGATTGGAACAGGGTTGTAATCCAAATCGCGTTTAAAGATTATTATTATAAGATTATAATTAAAACAGAAATTTGTTGCAAGAGTTTTGAAATATTTAGAGTCAACTTAAATTGCAAGTGAAGAGACAATGGATTCTTCGTATCAAGTATTGATTAGGAAGTGAATATTTAATGTTAACATTTATGAGAAATTTTTGACATAAATTAATTGGTACCTCTTTTATTTCGTTCCATCAATCAAGTTTGAAACACGATAGGATGAGGTGGATGAAACATTGCTCATCATATTTGAATCAGTCATTGATTTAACGACGGAACTAAGTCTTGTTTTATGTTCGATAGCCCAGTCTTCAACAGACATGCTGTTCCAACGTTAAACCAAGGCTTGAATCAATATACGGTTCATCAATGGAAAGAAGCTTGATTCAAGGCTGGTTTATCCAGCCTTGATACCATATCTTGTTTCAGCCTTATTTCCATCGTCAGAGTGGATTTTTCCTATCTGGGTGGATACTTGAGTAACCGTCTGTGTGAAAGGTTATTGAGTGTACGTAGATCATTGCGTTCATACTATGTCCTCATTACCTCTGCATAATTTCATAGGATTTTGTCATTACGCCCCGGACAAGGAAAAATATACCGGACGACACCACACCACAGACATACTTAATCATTCCTGAAGGGGATTTTCCTGCATTACAGAGTTGAAGACATTCTGATTTTTCTCCTGCAGACAATTGATTCTCCTTTATTACCTGTGTCGGGCACGTGCTACCAGTGAATCATACTCCAGAGTGCATATTTCAGTAGTACTAGTGAACGTGGAAAATTTACGTCCGGAAAATCTTCACCGTTTGTTATTTTTATCTGTTTGTAGACTGCGACTAACTGAAATAGTAGAATCATTGCGGGAAGAAAAAGAAATGTGAGGAATTTTTATGAGAATTGTGTTTGCTCATGTCAGGAAATAGTTGGTCGTAGTCACGGGTATTGTATTTCGGGCCATGTAAATACTTGTTTTGTGATCGTTATGAAGGAGTTTCATAAGTTGTTCAAGTACCATTCATTTCAAGTATCAAGTGTCATGATCGGTTTTTTTTTGTACGTTCTGGAAAAGATATTATATAGACAGTTACATTTGTTTTGGATAACTAAATACCCGGAATTTCTATACACTGAGGGAAAAATCGTCTTTTGACAAAGAAAATACGGTGGGTGCAAGAAAATATCCTCTTGATAATTTTCAATATCGTGAAATCTTCTCATCAATCATTCAGTTGTCGTATTGATAAAAGAAACTTGTTCTACAAGGTGGGATTTTTTCATTGCGAGCGAACTTTCCGGTATTTCCGAGACTAGAAAAGAAGTTGTCTTCATAGATTCATGTAATCTGTACTTTATTTAGATTTTGGTTTATCCCAACATGTCAATTTCGTGATATCTTGTGAAAAGTGAGTGACACTTGAGACCGATTTTTTATATACTAACAGTGATAATGAACGAATTAGTTATCTAATGAAAATAGAAATTTCTTCGTTGGAGATGACGGGTAATCACATTGAGAAAATATGCAATCATCCGGAATGAGAAATTCCTTAATAGAAATAAAGCTAGTCATAATTCAAGAATATGAGAAATTCATCTGACTAGAACTTTTGGTTACTTCTCCCAACTAACAAATATCGTACAGAAAAGAGTTGTGTATTATGGGTAAGAACAACCATATTTATGATAAGAGATTATGATATGATATGATTATAAGTTTCTGTGCCCAAAGTTTGAATGTCCTACGCTAAAAATGGATTCATTCATCAGAAGATTTCCAAATTTTGAAGATTGACAAGGACATATTTTCTTACCCCAAGATATCGTCTTTGTCAAAAGAAGATTTTTCCCTCAGTGTACTAGGACTCGTTTTAAATTCGTGCTGAGAAGAATATTTGACCGGCAAAATTATATATTTTTTTGCCGTGTCAATAAAAAAATATAGACAAAAAATGATAATTGAACTGAAAAAATAGAGCCATTGCAAATTCCATACGATTAATTTTTAAGGTAATATTGAATATCGAAAAAATAGGTAAACAGCTAAGACAGCACTTGAAAATTTGTTATTTTAAAACTGAGGCAAATGTTGGTTTATTTTGCATAGATCTTGTGGAAAATGACGTTTATAGTATTAAAATCTGGTTGCCTTAAATGAATTGGTCGTATTACAACATAAAGATTTGTAATTTTTGTTGTTTAGGTAGATGTATGAAACGTTCCCACAACTTTCGTTTGTAAAGGTATATGTTTTAAATAATGGAAATCAATTCATAGTAAATTCAAACTATGATTAAATTAAAAATATGGTAAATTAAAAAAAGATTAAATTCAATTTAACGCGCGGAAAGTTATTCCAAACCTTGCCAATACTTGGCATTAACCAGGGTTCGCGATGAGGACGCTGCTGGTATGAACGTCAGAAAAGGGTCAAAATTGTGACCATGCCTGTCCATCAAGCTATTCACCAGATTAATTTCGACTCAATTTTATTATCGATTGTACTTAGTCCAGGTACTAAGTGCTAAATTAATTAAATTAGGAAAAATCCGATGGAGTTCCTATATAGATTGATTGAAAAAAAGTATCCTCCATTAACTAACAAAATAAATGCTCAGTATCAGTGTCACATACGGAATTGAAAACCAGCTCCAGCCTAAATACATCCATAGCCGCGGACAAATCACTAAAGAAATGAAAAATGTCAATACCAAATTTTCACAATATTCATTATTTTCGCATTTTATGCGGATAATTCGCGCGTTCATAGTTCACTTTTTCCATTCGTTTAATCTTGTTGATTCGATTTTTGTGAAGTTGATTTCCCATGAAAATCATTTCTATTTAGGAATATCGATAATTTCGTGGATTGACGGTGAGTGAACTCCATTTTTGCCAGCTAATGGGCCAAACAGAGTGCCGAGTGCAGAAGTGTGTGCCACACGTCGGTAGTAAAATGAATTGATATAAAGTGATGGATTACAGTCACTGCGTAATTTAAATCAGTCGATTGCTTCAGTGATTGAATCAAACGATTAGTTGATATCCATCAGTGACCCACTGTACAACGTCACGTCACGTCACGGAAAATAATCACACATGAAAATTTGATGGATCGCTCTTAAGACCAATCGAACTAAATTATAATGACACCATCGAATTGATTTGGTTGAATTCAGTTCAATCCACGAAAAAAAAACAAAATTACAAAAACTATAAAGAATCATTGATATTTTCGAAGTAATAAATTTTGATGCGAGCAATATAATTAACAGAAACTGTAGAATATGAACTAAACAAGTAATCTGCAAAAATAATCATCAAAAATCAATTAATTAATTAGTTTTATAAACCTCGTTCTTTTTTCTTAGTTTATCTATAATTGCTGAAATTTCCCAATAATCGAGGTAAAAGGTATAAACTATTATTTTATGATAATTAACTAATGATGAGGATGATGATTATTATTAGTTTATGAATAATTAATGATGCTGTTTCTTTTTCATTTAAAGCAATATCATTCAAGCAATTGTTACCTTTCAATTCGAAGATGACTCATCGAGAGATACTTAATTTGTTTGTTGAAAATTGTTGCTGTTGGCAATTTAATTTCAACAATTTTTACAATGTTTTTTGAAATAATAACCTTAGCACACGAGATAATCCTGGTACTGACGGCCACAATTATTCCGTTGTGCCGGGAAGACGAAAAAACCGTTTGTAGACAAATTATTGTCCTTTGTATTGTAAAAAATATAGCATGAAGAACCAAAAGTTGACTTACTTTCTGTCTCCAGAGATGTAATTTAGCCGACGTTTGTCACAAGGGATATCTCCCCAACCATAACAAACTTGGCGTAAGTGTCTGAAAATTTGAATTTTCCATAAAACTTTATAGCTCTTGTCGACTATTACTCATCTGGGATTCAGAAATTTGATGATTTTTCCAAGTTGAACCCAGCGGAGTGCGCGTGAAAACCCATTGTTTGCAGTAAAAGGCTTGAGAAAAATGGCAACGGTACACCACCGGGAAAAAAAGTAGCACAGGGCACCCGGGGGAATGGAGGAACTCGTTGAATATGTGGTCGCAGCCTACGCATATAGACTCACGACTATCGCGTTTTGAAAATAAAAGTTGGGCGAAAGGGAATTGTGACCGTCAGTTTTAGTGGAATTTACTGATGTTTGAAATAATGGTCTTTATCGAAAAACGACTCGTAGGAATAAAATGGAGGGAGCTTTTAGCTACCGGATTCTAGTGCCAATATCATAAAAATTCGCTTGTTTTCGCTCCATTTTTTCGGAAAAAAAAACCCTGGATGTTCGATTTTGAATGCAGATAAATATACAATTGTCAAGTACATTTGTCTGTATTGTTTGGTGAAAAATGTAGGAAAACTCAATTTCGTGGTGATATTGTAAAACGGTTGGAAATCTGGCAATGTTTGCCAGGGTAGAATGCCGAAGGCAATTTAGGGAGGAAAAAATAATTGAATTTCAAGTTTCACTGGGATTTGAGAGGAATTTCAAAAGTTTAGACATCATAAGGAGAAGAATTTCTCAAATACTTGGAATTTTCAACTAAATATGAGTGTACTAAATTTTGCACTAAATTTTACACAAATTAGTGCTATTTTCACGTATTCACCTCATTTGCGGATGAAAAAAAAATTATTTGGCAGTTAATAAAATATCTAAAAAGGGGAAAAATATTAAAAATGTATCTGGTTATGGAGATAAGTGGATGAGGGGTATTATTGACTCAGCTGTGATGACATCAACTCTCCTAGTAAAATTTATCAAAGCCAGATTATTAAATGATATGGCATCATTAGTATATTTCTCACCTAGGGAGGAAAAATAAAGGAGGCTTGCTCACGTGCAGAATTACCGCCCGAGCCGAAGGCGAGGGTGGTAAGCACGTGAGTAAGGCTCCTTTATTTTACTTTCCGTGGTTTTTTCTCCCCGGCGTAGGAGTAAAGTCGCAATTCCCTCCCGCGTAGCGGGAGGGAAGTGAGTACTTTGCTCCCGCCGGGGAGAAAATATTATTTACGGCTTAATGAAATTCTCAATTGCCGTGAAAATTCAATTACAATGTGAGCAACGGAAGCGACCAAATGATAGAAAAAAAAAAATTCAAAATGGCAATTATTGTTTTGAACAAAAAGATCATTTTTAATACCGGAATTTCTAAAACTGATGAATTTTCACATGATTTGCTTCTACAATCGAATATAGAAGGGAATCGTCTGAGAGGTTGTTCTCTTATTGAGATAAAAGATAAAATTACTGATTTTTCATAACAGTATCTTTTCAATTTGGTCGATTTATTTTCGAAAGCAATCGTGAATATTTGAAATAATATTGTCGCTAGGTCTGTATAAACGACATTTTTTTGAAAAATCCATCGAACAGCGTATTCTATGATTATTATTACATCCAGTCTCCAATAACTGTGATATGATAATCGTGAACTTTATGGAAAGCCCTCCACTGCTTGCCAGTGAACGAATCCTCTTTGTGTCACTGAGGAACACCAGCATATACAGCCTGCAATCATCTACCTGCATGCACTTTGATCCTCCCCTTTGACCAATGGAGTGAGCCACCATTTCCTTGAGTATCTACCATTGCATCATTGGGAAAACTCATCTCAACTGAAACGAAGAGATTGCGTTATTCACTCTGAATTACATGTAAAGACTTGGATTCTTCACGTGCCTTTAATGAATATTTGATGAACAGTTACCACTTCACGACCTTCTTTTTTTTTTCAATCGCTTTGAAGTAATCTCAAGGAGCATCAGTTATCCCGATTCGTTTTTATTTTGAATAAAATCCGTTGAGTGCTGATCCACACTTTCTGCATAATGTATTGCACAGGACGTTGTCGTTTCTTAGTCAGCAGAATTTGTCGACAGGGCCGCAAAATCAAATTCCAATCTAATGGAGGTATAAATAAAATGATGTAGAATTAAAAAATGAAAAAAATCGAAAAAAAAATAATTCCAAATGTTCTTTTATTTTTTATATTTTAATTAAAAATTGAATAACAACGGTATAAATTAGTAAAACATTTCTTAGTATACAAACTTGATTAATGATCAGTCGAACACTAAAAAAATTAATGTCATTTGAAATTTATGTTTGTAGCGGTATCTAATTGTTTATTTGAAAAGTCGAGCAAATTCGCAGGTATTAAATGATATTTGGGGGAACGACGTAAAATTGAAATCTTTGTAAATAAACGAGATCAACTTGCGCACGTTTGAGTCATGCATTATGCATTTTCAATTGTGTTCAGAGTATCACAAACATTTGAATAACTGAATCATGGCAATTGAGTAATTTTTCATACGGTTATTGGCTTCCATCGTACGATATAAGTTGTTTACCGCTGGATATAACAAAAAAAAAAATTGATTGCGTACTCATAGATAACAGCTATAATGATACATCAATGTATTTTTACCTCCCCGAGTATGCGTCTCGCTAGGATAAGAAGGAAGGCAAAATAGAGTTTCGTAGGAGGAAGGAGAACCACGATAAAGCAATTTATAGCGCATGCTTCTAGTCTATTTACTGGCTTTACACTGGGATTTCTTCGGCCATGAGCGTTGAAAAATTTTCATACAAAGTTTTTATACAAAGCTCGTTATCTATTCTGTACTCTAACATTTTGCATTTTTTTTCTGCTAGAGGCATGAAAAAAATAACTCCATTGTTGCATAAATTTTACGGAAGGTGTCATAGAGAGATTCTTTACGGTAGTATTGAAGGAAAAGAATCAAATTACGGGAAGGAAAAAAATTCATATACGATGAGCGTGAAATGGCGAAGATGAAAAGATGAAAATTAACGTTATTAGTGGGCTTTTCACAAGCAAAATTCTATTCTTACGCATTGGCCTGAAGGGTTAAAGAGTCAAAAGTACTCTCTAAAAAGTTTTCGTACCAATAATTGAACAATTATTATTTTAATATAAAAAATAGAGCGAGATGAATGAATGTTGATGGTTTAGGAGTGCAGGTAAAGCTCATAGGAGTGTGATATCACGACCTGAAGTGGGCGCTTTCTCATTATCAACTTCATGGCGACTGACACTCGGCGGCAAAACAACCCAGTCGCCGTTGGCGCCAATCAGCAATGAAATAGTAAATTATATCATGCGGTGATAAGAGTACCTGGCGAATCTGGTTTTATGATCGCAGCCGAAAGTGATAATAACGATGTTCGTCGGATATATTTTTATTGCCTTATAAAAAACACTCTTACTTCCATATTATAGGAATAATATGCAGCATCTCGAAAATACTGCTGCGGTCTCGATTAATCTAATTCAGATTTGTGTTTATATCGATTGCAATTGTTATAAAATATATCATTTTAGTTGGTATTAAAAAAGTTGAATGTAGATTTTCAAGCTATATTTCACCAGTCGAACTCACCACAACTTTGAGAACTTAAGTCGAATCGATTAAAAACTTTTCATTTAAAAACAAAAATAGTAAATTTTTCAATTTCCATGCAGAGCACGCTGAGCACAAAATTGATATGCTGTTCTTAAATTTTATCATTTCAGAAATTCTGAAGAATTCTGATATTTAACATCAACAATATTCCAGCATGACGCGCGGAGCAATGCAGACAAAATTCATGAGATCCACAGTGCACACTTGCATTGCATTTTCTTCTCTATCTGGATGGGAAAACATCATGACCGAAAACGTAATCGCACATTGCGCCACAATGTCACACTCATCTATGATACACGGAGAGAAAAATCAATGAATTTTTATAGTGGGATTCCGTGAAAAATTACCGTGCTGCACTACAATCTCGGCGCAAACTACAGGCCTAAGAAAAATTACTATGCCGCCTAGTAAAATTTCTTTATCGGCTTAGGAAAAAGTCTACATTAACCTCAATTTCATTTCGCCGCCGGTTCACA
>JAPYZM010002231.1:0-14626 GCA_030522845.1 Psyttalia concolor
AGGTTTATATCACGAGCCGAAGGCGAGTGATATAATCCCACGAGTCAAAAACCACTTTTTTCACGTGTTACGGACAATATTTTTCATCTCAATGTGTCGGAAAAGCACTTTTCAGTCACTCAACGCGAAGTAGAGAGTGACTGAAAAGTTACTTTTCCGACACAGCGTGATGAAAAATAAATATCTATATAAATATATCCACACCTCGCCACGGAAAACATATCATCCTCCCCACGTGCTTGCCGCATCCTCGCCTTCAGCTCGGAAGTCAATTTTGCACGTGGGAGACGATGATCTGTCTTCCAAGACTCGGGCATGAAATGTACTATTTCAGCACGCTGTGTTGGAAAAGTAACTTTTTAGTCACTCTCCGCTTCGCGTTGAGTGACTGATAGGTGTTTTTCCGACACATTGAGATGAAAAATATTGTTCGTAAAAGTGGTTGACTCGTGGGATTGTATCACTCGCCTTCGGCTCGTGATATAACCTCCCACTCGCCAAAAACCATTTTTTTTCACTTGTTACGAAATGTGCTATTTCAGTCATTCGCTGTGAAGCGGAGAAAAGTACTTTTTCAACACATTAAGATGAAAAAACTCGTGAAAAAAGTACTTTTTGACTTGGATTTTTTTCACTTGTTATGAAATATGCTATTTTAATCGACGCATCAGTAAACTCATTGTTAATCGTAAAACTGTGGATTCATCCCTTTTCTCGAAGACTGACAGCTACATACATTATGGAGATTATCTAACCTGTTGATGGAGGAGGCAAGCCAGTGGAATTAATCGTGTGATGGGGATTGTTATTTTTTCAATTCACGTCGTTCGAAAATGTCTGAAGTGGATGAAGAAATGAAGGATTGGATTCATATAATTCCTATCAACAACACGGATACTTTTTTCGATCGAATAATCCCCTGAACTGATGAATCAGTGAAGCGAGGAATTGATGTTCATTGAAGCACATGAACAAATTCAGTCGTTTTTAATCTCTCCATCGGCTTGTAATTTTGTTTTTTCAACGTTGCGAGTTTCTAACCCGTGCAATATTTTGATAAAATTCATGTGTGTCAGAAATTAATTTTTCCCTGGGATATTCCGCTGAAGGAATTGAGATTATTATTAACATGCCATGTAAGATAATACGAAAATTATGGAACATATAATGGTTTGGTTGAATATTCTTAAATTTCAAAAGATTTTCCAAAAATAAATTTACCATGGCAATTATCGGCAATGAACATACAAAAATACATTTGGAATTGATTAAATCTGAATGAATCAACTGAATGGACTCATGAGAAATGCAATCAAGCTAACCAGACGCAGATTGTCATCAGTCTCAACTAGATTAGCAAACCCAGACAATTCTTGTTCTTCCCATACGCCTCACAAGTATTCATCCCATACCCGGAAAAATATGACCTCTGGATCCCACACTGCATTGGATCCATTCCCCGTGGAAAATTCGGCAAACTAGACAAGAATTGAAAATCAAAATTTCATGAAACAAAACTACCATCCACTGGTGCAATATCCGGAGCTTTCATGAATAAAAACTAGATCGCTGGAGAGTTGGACGAAATTTCCGTTTCAAAGTCCGTAGGGAAGGCGAATAGAAGGAGAATAATCTCTCATCAATAATCAATGGAGAGAAGATTTGAATATCTAGAAAAGTCCCGGAGAAATAAGACCTCCCCAGCATTTTTCATAGAGAATGTTGCGAATTTTTCATATGTGGAAAGGGGAGGCTCCATCAGGATTTCTTCTTCATCATCTCTAACAGTTTGTATCTGAAGGAATAACATATTTGAATTTAATGAATCTTCCATCCGAAATTGCACTAGTTATTCCCACTTTTTTTGTTAAGTAATAGTGATTGTAAAGAACATGTTCATTAGAAATTAAAACTTCATTAATTCGATAATTCCATTTGAATTTTATTCTGAATTTATTCCTGCAAATAAAAATGGTCTCTTAACTCTTTAAATAATGACTTTATTGCTAACTAATAAATTTATCATTTGGATCAAGAGAACATTTTTTTACGATTCTTCCAGTTGACTACTACAGTTCTCGTTAAATACTGAAATACATAAATTTGTCTTGAAATTATGTTGACTCAGAACACACCGGAACGCTTTACCGATTACTAACGAAGATAATGGAATTATCGGATGAAGAGAGAGTACGAGCCGGCAACAATGTAAATAAAACACGTAATAATGTCCATTATTTTCATCATTCATTATCATCAACTGCAAGTCAAAATGCAAAAAGGGAAAAATGGAAAGAAACATGATGGCAACCTGATGAGACCCATCATCATCATCTCCGGACAATTAAAAATTGTCACATGTCACATTAAATAAAGCTAATTATAGGTTAATTACCTTTACACTTGATGGGATGTTTGAGATGTGTTGGCGTAAACATTTCGCAAAGATATTTTCTCATGAAATATTTATGAAGAAATTATTTGGTTAGTTTATCGAGTGATTGAAGACCAGCAAGACAATATTTTGGTTATGAGGAAGTTGTATTGACTTCTCACCTGTTGGTACGTTGCTCATTTTGGCTTATCGAGTTCTCGTTTATATAAACTCCTCAAAATGTCGTATTCCACTCTCGTTGACTATCGGACCTGTCACTTTGTTGATTTATACACAATTTCACTGAATTTAACGTAACAGTAAGGAATACCGACGCTCGAATGACGTGTTCTCGAGAACAGAGATCGATGCCTTTCTGAATCTCCTGGGAAACAGGAATCGTCTGCCATGTTGCGGAAGGTGCGCTGCGAAGTATGTAGCATGCGTTGAGATCATTGACATTGTCCTGACATCTTGTGGAGATGAGAGGGGTTACGGCGAAGGCTGATGTTTTTACGTACCCTAGCAGCTGACAACAATTATTTATAGACTCGATAAAACAACTTTTAGATTTTCGTCTTTAATTATAATGAAAATGCTGCAAACTAATGACTTTTTCTACTACTGGGTAACTACTTGTATTGAGCTACTCTAAGATTCCAGGGGGATTCAGCCGAATTTCAGTAGATATTGCAGATTTTCAATTTTAGAAGATAACTCAAAGTACCATCATCTGAGTGAAAAACTTCAATCCATGTCTTTTTGTGGCAGAGAATTCTTTACTAAAACACAAATCCCTACACTACAAATACCAAGACTATAAATTATGTAAGATTGTGAGTTTTGCGAATTAATTGTACAACGAAAGAACTTGGAATCCACTTTTCTACTCATATGGTAAGTTCTAGTGCGTTCGTTCATTGTCGGTAAATGTGTTTTTTTTCTTATGGAGAGTTATTAAATTTAATTTCAAATCGACAATAATTTCAATTAATTTCATTAATTCCATTAATTCCATTAATTTCATTAATTTCATTTAATTTCAATTCGCTACTGCGAGATTATGAACATTGAAAATTATATGAAACTATACTGAATGCAATCGTCTGAAAAAACCTGGAATACCGGGATAATAACCGGAAACTTCATAAAATAAGCTCCATAAAATCAAATAAATTTATTCGTTCCCTATGCTTGTTTATTTAGATGTGGTGAGCTATCATTGCGCGAAGATTTTCACTGCTAGAAAACCATTTTATGGACAGTTTACCACTAATTGTCCGGAGAGCAACACTAATTTTGAGGTGGGGGTAAGCGTGAAATTTCTGGTTTTACGGAAAATTTCGAGAAAATCCAGACTTTTAAAGAGAGTGACCTCAAAACTCGCAAACGATATAAACAAAATGCCGAAAAACCAGTCAGAATATAGAAAAATCATCCAGTACTTGAAAAACAAGGGAATGCATGAACAAAATTACACTAATTGAAATTCCAGCAAAAGTTATAAATAATTACACGTAAGCAATTTAATGTGGTCGCTTATGACTCTGGCTCTCCTATGGCGACTGTAAATAAATAAATAAATAAAATAAAAATAATGAGAGTTTAAATATGACAATTGCTCAATTTAAGGGTCCTCTTTTCGACGGGTCACGTGAGCAAATTCATTTATCTAATTACTGGCAAAATAATTTCTTGATTTTTATGAAACCTAATTTTCGATAGACAGGTATGATTCTTGCGTGTTGGAAATTAGGTTTCGTCGAACTCAAAAAATTATTTTAGCTTTAATTAGAGAAATTAATTTGGTCACGTAACGCCCTGGGAAGACGACCCTTAAATGATTGTTCTGAAAATTCAAGAATACTTTCGACCGAATTTTCTGGAATTCTATCAATTTTCAGGGGCTGATTTTGATTTTTGGATTGATGATTGAATGATGATGAACAGCGTTAACAGTTTTAATGACTACTCATACAATTTTTTTCAGCAAAAACAATTACTTGTACAGGACAGCGTTAAGATTTCATTAGAAAATAGAAAATAAAAATGTGCAGATAAGCCTGAGGAAAAAACTATTGATATTTCATAATAACATTTATTTCTAAATTCTCACTCAACTCTATACACAACTAAATATGATTTGATATAGGCAACGGAATTACAAATAGACTCTCAACACTTTATTACAACAATGCCCACTTTTCGAAAAAAAAACGTAATGCACGTTGCGTCGATCAGGTTCAACGACGAAATAAACATTGATATTCCTCCCGTGCTTAATCGCTGCTAAAAGTTACCTCTGCGCAAATTCTTGAAGACGTAGGCATTGAATTTTTTCTGCTTTGGCTGAGCATAAAAAACGTGAATTTTTACGTCTGCTCAACAGCTCAACCTCAAAACAATTACACTAGTTCTATTACACCGTTTTATTGGTTGAATATCTATTTTGGTGATCGTAAGAAAGCTGCAACAGTGAATTCCACTTGATTGGCACAAAGAGTATCAAATGCAAGATTTGTATTTCAAGTCTCGGGTTTGAAGCGTTTTTTTACAATGGAAGCAGTTATCCTACTGCGGAATTTATTCATTTCCTTGCATTTTTGTTATTGATCTAGTCGAGAATTATTCTGGATTACTTGGTATAATTCTGCTACTTAGTCACAGGCTAAGCTGAGTGAAAAAAAAAAATTACCGATTGCAGACTAATCTCTGGACCTTTTATACCAGACTTTTTGGTCCTAATTTTCATTATTCCTTTTCACTCGATATTTTTATGTACAGTATTATATTGGAGCGGAAGCCCTAATACTGGAGGTGAATGAGATGAAGAGAGGATTTCACATTTTCCAGAGATTAATTTCTTACTTGTTTGTTTATTACATCAAAGAACGGACTTTATATAGCTTCCCACATTCTCGTGACGTCACAGGATATTATTGGATGAGTTTTCGTGTAGGTAAGATAAGATCCAGGATAATTTTCAATATAAAATTTACAAGAAATTTTTACTGAAAAAATGGATAGTGTGTTGGTAATTTTTTTATCCCAGACGCAAAACAAACGATCTCTTGAGACAATTCTCGTTTTACCATCAAATTTTGAGTTCCTTTCAATTTTCGCCTGGATATTTTCATTTCATTTACCTGCAGAATTGCACTAAAAATGTACACCTGAAGTACGTAGAACATCGATTGTTATAAAAATAGGGCGCAAGAGCAATTTTGAGCCTTTCGTTCCACCATAACTGAATAAAAATGAAAATTAAATTGGGACCAGTCACTCGTTTCCTCAATCTTCCAATCACTCACTCTTTCTCTTTTCAGTACTCACAATCGGGAAGGATATTCCCCAGTGACTAAGATAATGTCTTCTGCGTATGCGTGTATGTACAATACGATCAAAATAGAATTTGTTATTTTTCTTTTCGCACATTTGTACTTCTATTTTTTCCTTTCCTCTACTGTTGTTTCTCTTTCTCCCTAATTCATTTTCAGTTAAACGTTCAATTTTAATGAAACTACACAATTGACAAACAGTACCATGGTGAACTAATTGATTGTTTTTCATTCCACGTGCGGAAAAATATTATAGAACAATCTAACGCATCAAATTTCATTAATTTCTAACAAAAATTGTCCTCCCATAAATCACTAGGTTGTAATTCTTTTGAAGAATCAATACTGCTGAGATAATAATCAAATAAATAAAAACTATCAACCTTTTTTTATTAAGAAACATGGTTTTTACTATCAACAAAAAATGAAATGTACGAAATTAATAATCAGCGAAATTTATACAGTTTTATTCAAAGTACATGAGAATTTCAATGACATTTTTTCGCACATGTCATCAATTAATGCTTCATTTTTATCATTTGTATTTCGAGCTTGAATTTTCCGAAGATGATTGCAAGCATTTCACTGTCATCAGGTGTTCTAGTAATTTTTTTATACTTTGCATATTTTTTAAAATGATTTCTCGTTCTCATCGAACGTGTTTATATAGACATCAATTCTCTTGAGGGCTTTACTTCCGTGTTGAAAATAACTAAGACATTTTTCGTGGACGAATCCTAGTGATACGTAGACGCTAAATTTATAATTTCCTGTTTCTCATGTATTACCGACTTTCCGTTTTTTTCTCATAATTTTCAGGTTCTGGAGCCAAGCTCTTTTGCTCTTTCGAAGAATATCATGTCAGCGATTCAAAAGTCATATAGATATCTCTCATTTGCACTAATTAATCATCCTATAGCGCTTCATAGACTCCAGTCAAACATGTTTGTTGATAATTTATTTATCGAACGCCGTGAATTTGGGGTTTAGAAAATATCTTCGATGTCGGAGTAGTTGCGGTCCCAATACTCACCTTTGTACAACCAGTCCTCTAGTCCAGTGTACGGATTTATTGCCGATTGAAACCATCTGCAAAATTTTGGTTACATTTTTCATTAAATATTGAAGCTGACGTAGGAAAAAATTTCAAAGAAAATCTTAGCAAATTCACCGGATAATGTCATTGAATTTCTACTCAATTTTCTATTACTTTTTTGTGCTTCCATTCCAATGATTGAAAGGAAATATTTCCTCGGAAAATTGAAGAGACTTATAGTTTTCAATCCAAGTTATTCTATTCACCTCGAACAATCAATTTAAAAAATCCGAGAAAATTGAATCGTCCAATTTCCATAGAAATTATTTCAATACAATAAATGGTATAGAAAGAGCGCACTCCGTTTTTTTTCTATGAAAAACTTTTATGCCATAGGTGCCCGTAATCCTCGATTTAACCGAGCGAAGCGAGGTTAGAATCGCGTGATTACGGGCACAATGGCATAAAATATTTTGTCACGACGTCTGTGGGCAGTGTCTCACGGCCGCGAAGCGGCCGTGAAGTACTGCTTTACGGACTTTGTGACAAAAAAGAAGAAATAGTCGTGGAACATTCTGAAGATGCATAAATGAGAAAGAACTGACGGAGGCCGAAATAACCAACGAAAGTTTTTGCCCCAACCTTTTTAGTAGATAAAATTTTGTTTTGGAAAACACATCTCCTCAAAGTTTTACGACAGAATGAGACCAGAATAAACAATAAACACACCTTGGAAAATTTTCCGGTGTTTTTTTGTGCTTTTTCGATTTACGTGAATCCCTCTGTTTCTCCTCGAGTCGAATTTTCTCAGTGGCAGCTCCATCCTGGTCTCCATTTTCCAATTTCCTGATATCCGGCCTCAGACGTGAATCCGTCGGACAGAGCCTACTCGCCATCCCCTCATCCATTTCATTGAGGGACATTGCGAATTGAGTGAATGAAAAATACTGAAAGAATATAGGAGGAGAATCAATAACTTACAATCGTATGTTGGAAAGTCGAAAGAATAATTCAATGATAATTATTACTTTTACTACTCATTAAAAATCTTCATTACTGACTTCAGTCTTTGATAAATATCTTCAAATAGAAGAAAGGTAGCTACCATCTCATTATTATCGAATTTCCTTCTTTCCATAGCAATAATAACTTATTTTAAAAATTCTCATTGAAATTTCTCTCTTTTTCACTGGAGTCTAATGTAATCTCTTTCACTATAAGTACAGAATATTCATGATGAATATAATAACTTAATAATTCCCTATCGCGAAGTTAAAAATTATCTTTTAAATAAATTAAGACGCTAGAATTCCATCGTCTTCCTTGAATTAAAACGGAAACTCTCAACAATTCATATGAATTTTCCTCAAGTGAAATTCAGTTAATTCTTCGATTTTTGCCCACTTACATCTGCACTATTGACGGGTCGAGGAGTTGCCTCCCAGAGAGTGAGTGATCCAGGGATTTCATCAACCGGAAGACAATCTTCACTGTCAGTACTCGATTCATCAATTGCATCCTGATGAGAAGGTTTAAAAGCCCCAATCTTGAGACTATTTAACTTGGCAAGCACCTTTTTATGTCCTGGACTTCCCTGGGGGCTCTTAGCCTCGCGCTTTATCCTCTCCAGTGTGTCCTCGTAGAGCGCCGGTTCACAGGAGCGCAAACGCTCTGTCCACTTACCATAAAGGAAGACGAGACGTTTCTTCCTGAATTGAGAATTGAAATCGTACAATCTTAATGGTTCGCATTGTAAAGCCACTTCTATTCGTTCTTTTGTTCGAGATTTTTATTCGAGTCATAAAATGTTTTCAATTCATTCCATTCATTCATGTCAACCCAATTTCTTTGTACTTTGTAGAATATTAGAAAGATTAAAGATCATTGATTATCAGTATTGTACCATCAGTATATCAGAAGACAGTATTGTAATTGCTATTATGAGGTCCACGGTATTGTTCTGAAAAATGTGAAAAAATCATTTGAATCAAATAAAATCAGTTTATTCGAATAGATGAACACAACAAATAATTTTTTGAAGTAAGAATTTTAAAAAACCAAACGAAGATTTTTATTCGATTGAATTGACCTATTTTTCTGGGTTTACGCTGCCCCCATATACTAGGTCCCAATTGATACAATTTCTATTTACATACTCGGAATCAGTAATGAATCCCTCAACTCGATGAAGATCTTTTCCATTCCAGCCAGCACTCTTGAAGGACAAAGTTGCCTTGAGATTGCCACCTCCGCACTGTTTTATCTCTAGTGCCCCCAATTGTTCCATCCACAATTGTCCCACCAGTACATTGTGAAGTATGCAGTTGACGTTCTGCCATGTGTATGCCTCCTTCCACCTAAACAATACCCGAGTGAATGAAGTAAAGTCAATTATTATATATAATAGGATAATATATCTTCCTATACAATCCATAAATAACGCCGAAAAATGCAGCCAACGCTGAGCATCGCAACCCTTTTAACAACCATCACCGCCACAGCAAACTCTGCCAAAGAGATTACCACCATCAATCTGACCAGCGCAATTTTCATGGTCACCTGGTAATCCCTAAGTTTATACAAAAAACTGTGTAACCTGACCACTTTTTATAAAATGAACTCTTTTGGGGGCTGACCAGCGAAATGAGCGGGGACCAAATGCCCTAGTTTATAATATTGTCATTATTATATCTCTCTATATAATGAAACAATAAGGTCCACAAATTCAGGGGACGCTGAGCGTAGCAACCCTACGGAAACCCCAGCAACCTCCACCAGCAAACCCCACCAAAGAGATTGCCGTCAGCAATCTATCCTGTAAATATTCTGTAAGTTTATAACTCTTTAAAATGAAGAAAAAAATCTATTTGTAAATTTGAAAATAGTATATTTTGTAACGAGTGCAAAAAACATTGTACGTGGTAAGAAATATACAATTTCATCAGAGCGTGATAAAGAATAAAAAAAGGCGTTGCAAATGGTTTTGTCACATCCAAAGGCGGAGAATGACGCACCCTAATATATAATATAATTACTATACAATAACAAATTAAATTGTTTTAGTACACTGAGAGAAAAATTCCATAAAAATTACGTGTCAGTTCCGTAATCTCTATAAAAAGGTACGGCACCGTTCCATAAGTTTTACGGATTATTGTTTTGACTCGCAGATTACGGAACTGACACGGAATTTTTATGGAATTTTTCTCTCCGTGTAAGTTTATGTTTTATAGAAGGAGTTTAATTTAGGAAGGGGATTACGCACTTGAGTAACTCGACTGTGACGATTCCCTTGGGGTGGACTTCAATGTTCTTACCCCAGAACTTGAGCTTTGGGTGAATGCTGCCGTGGAAGACAAAGTCTTCACCCTCGGCATGAAACGCTGAGACTGGTGGGTGGTGAGAGACTTGCTCGCAAATTATTCTGAAAAAGAAAACGTGCAAATTATCAGTAGTTTTCCATTATTTTTGAGAGATCTAATTATTCTGTAATAAGTTAGGGCATCATGGGTGTTTATTTAGAGTTGTTAATTAAATTGCAATTGAAATTATTGAAATACATCTGCAGTTTGTTTCCATAGGACTTGACGAACTTATGCTTGCGCTATGAAATAATTCAATGATTGACGAAACAATGGTATTATTAATTGATGTATCTGAACTTATAATACCGAAAGTCCTCCCGTTCGAGTTCGTAAGTTTCGCCCAGTAATGGATTAAAAGGTTTCCCAAGTCTCTCCCAGTTTGATGCCAGAGCGCTCACAGCAAAAGCAGCCACGTACTGAGAACAAAAGAGAACAAACTAAGTACTTTAGATTTCACCAGTAATACATCCTTTAGAGAAGAAAATCCTTTGAATGTGGGAAACAATTTCAGAGGAAAGACGAGATTTTACTGTTTCATTAGTCTTTAGTTATCCGAAGACGAAAATAATAGACAAAAGGCTATAGATATTTTTATTGAATAATTGGTAATGTGGAAGTTAATGGACTCAACATCAAATTCGATTATTTCACATCTCTAGACATTGGTTTGACCATTCTCAATTGGAATATCCAAGCAAAATAAGTCGGACAATTCTAGAAATAAATATGAACACCATTGTATACTATTGTACACCATGGTGCACCTTGTGGGGTTCATTCCAGTCGCGTCCCCGTCGGGAACCCTGGGTAATGCTGTGCTGGAGAGGTTCGCTTTACCTTTCCCGCACGTTGATTTGTGTAATTTCATAATTTGTAAATTATTAATTTAATTTTATACCTTCAGTAGGGAAGGAACGGGGCAGGTTCCGTACATCTACCCAAGCATAATGAATTTCAAACGTTATATCTTGACACGAACAAATCAATAAAAGCAACCGACACTAAAAAAAACATCTGGACAAAGCAGCGGAATGATATGTGTGGGGGAGTGAGGTGATCGGACATATTTTTTGTGAGCCCTTAAAGTTATATATTACCGAATAATTTCTATTAAACACTTCAACCGAAACCGCCAAAATTATCTGTTTTCAATAGAGATTAAATTCGCGAACATTTTCCATTAATTTTTTTCATGCGTGCAACAAAAATTTACAATTAAATAAAACCTCCAAGTGTTTTTTTCTATTTAGAAGATTTAAAAATAGAAGAACCCGAGAATTATTTATGGCGTGAAATGAGCGATCTGCCTGCTCACTTGTTTGCGCATAAAATAATTGATTCTTCGTAAAAAAAATTATTAAAAAATCTGTTTCGATGAGATTTCAAAGAATTCCAGTAGGAAATAGCGAAAACGATTACATCCTAAAATAAATGAAAATAGTTTACCTGGAGCCTGCCAATTGGTGTGGGCTCTGCGGCCGCCAGTTTGAGTAATTTGGCGTACTCCATGTACTCGGCAACACGTTGAAGGAAGGAAAGCGGTTCGTTGAAGTTCACCGGCATTGTGACTTTACTGAGCTCCTTACCCAGCGACAGAACCGAGCAGAGATTCACCTCAGATTGTCCACGGACTGGCAGCGATGTCCTTTTACTTTTTACAACCGTATTTTTCAGAATTATTCAACAATTAACACTTATCAAATGATAACAGAACAGGGAAAAGGACGTAATGTCAAAATGGAACGACTTTAATTGTCAATAACCCGGAAATTGAATACGGTTTTTCGTATTGAAGCTGAGTTTTCAGCTTTAATATGCAACACAAGCTAATTAATTTCACTCTGACTTTCCTGAGTTATTGTTAGTTGAAGGGATTCCATTTTGCCCCACTCTCTCCCATTTATTGCGTAATTTCCAATTGTAACGAGTTTGTTGGACTACACAAAACTTGTTTGGGAACTTATTCATTATTCTTTCAGTGCATCTGAGGAGAATCAGGAGGTCCAAGAAAATATCCTTCAAATGTGCAGGTATTGGAAAAAATTGATAAAAAAGTTGTAGACATCAGCGGATAATATACTTTAACTCCGTAACCATTCAATTTTTTTCTCTAGGTTCAGCGCATCTTTCGGTTGCCAACACGAACTTCGAGGAGATTAATAAGCCACTCATTATTCACTACCAGTGAGAGAGAGGTTTTCATTTTTTATTTTATCACTCACGATTGACACCCTTAGCGAAAATGAAGACAAACTTCACCGGACAATTAATTTTTTTTATTTCACACCCTCCATGATGTGCATGCAAACTAATTGCGTAACTTTGAACCGCGGGATTGTCGTCAGCAGTGGCAAATTGCATTTAGCTCATTCGTTATTTTACATAAAGATACCATGGAGTGGAGAATATTCACGTGTTTCATGAGAGTATATTTTCAAAGAGAAGTGGAAATTAATTTTCCAATCGTGTCGAAAAAGGAAACAGATATACGACAAATTTTGTAGAAAAAACCTCGCGAGTTCAGGGTCATTTAGACTGTTTAGATCACAAAATTCCACTTTTTTAATAGTAAAAAAAAATCACAATGAAAAATCGCAATAAAAATAGAAAGTAACGTATACTAACACACATCCATTCGATTTTGTTGACTTCTTTCCTAAATGATAAATTTAGAGTTGTCGATTGAAATTGTTGTCTATTTCAGATTCGTACAACAAAATAGATAAAGCTCTTTACAGAAATTTCCAGATTTTATATAAAATTTATTCATGCAGATTGAAAAATCATGACAAATGATTACACACTATCAATCAATTATTATAACTACCCCTTTTCACAAACCATAAAATACTAGATAACATCGGCAACATCCCCACTACCCACCTCTCGAAAAACCAATAAAGATAACTGTACAAACCTGTGTGAAGAATTTTCATTGGCCATTGTACGTTATATCTGATATTGCAACGAGACGCCCTTGAACAGAGTGATCTACAAGCGAACCGAGAATCCAACCACTTCCCAAAGTATTTTCTGTCCACTTTTTTGCCACTTGGACGTTTCACCCCAACCGCCAACATTCGGCCAATGCTCATGACCTCTGCATCCTCATTATCCGAAAACTCACAAACCGAACAATCCAGGAAACAGTGGTCTGTATTTAGGGAGTGAGGTGGAGAAGGGACGGGGCAGGGGTTGAAGGAGGTGGAGGTTGTATTTATAGAGATGTTTTTATCGCGAAATATCACCGTTTCATCACGTACCCCGACTAACAGCACTCCATGAGAAGAAAAAGTACTCCGTAAAATTAATTTTCCCCCGTTTATTTTTTTAATTTTCTACTCTTGAGCCACTTCCAGCCACACCAACAAGTCTGGAATATTAATTTCCCGATCAGCTGTACCAGTTCACCCCTGTCCACGTTGAATCTTCAAGACTAGATGGCATGAGTTTTCATCCTCCAATCGGTCTCTGATTGTGTGGTGGGGCAAAATGTCGATAAATTCGGGCATGGGTAGAAGAGATGGTTTGTATGTGAAGTCCATAAGGCACCCTTAAAATACTATACAGTATAGAGAGTGGCTCAGGCATGCGCTTGCTGATTAGAGGTAAATACGAGGGCTGGAGGAAATCGGTGAATTTAAATAATTAAAAGGAAATAACGTGAAATTCAAAAAGGGGAGGACTCTCTCTCGAGTGGGCCGATGATTTTAATTTTGATTCCGTATTCATTGGAGAAATTTTCATTGCCATTGTACTCGACAATTCATTTGAGACTTTCCTCCCTCAGTCTTGTAATTCTGCTAGTTATTATAATTTGTTCCCATAAAAGGGCTATTTACTTAGAATTTAGGGATGGAGAGAAAATCATTTTTATAATGAAAAAAAAAACATTAGGGAGTGCAATAGGCGAAGAAAACTGAAAAAAGCATAAAGACCTATTATTTACTCTGGTTAATTTTGATAGGAAAATTTAAGAATTCCCTTTTTAGACTGGTTTTTCTACGACGAGGGTGTCGTGGGATCATTCTTCCCAATGAAATTCATTTTTACTTTCGAATGGAAGCTTTGTAATCTGTCAAATTTAAGTCTTTGATTATTCAGCAACCCATTTTTTGTTATTTATATCAACTCATGTATTGGAACGAGTCCGAAATAGTATATTTCGTCACAAGTGAAGATAATAGTATATTTCGTAACAAGTGAAAAAAAATGTTTTTTGGCGAGTGGGAGGTTTATATCACGAGCCGAAAGCGATATAATTCCACGAGTCAAAAACCACTTTTTTCACGTGTTACGAACAATATTTTTCATCACGCTGTGACTGAAAAGCGCTTTTCCGACACATTGAGATGAAATAGTATTTTTCGTAACAAGTGAAAAAAAATGGTTTTTGGCGAGTGGGAGGTTTATGTCACGAGCCGAAGGCGAGTGATATAATCCCACCAGTCAAAAACCACTTTTTTCACGTGTTACGAACAATATTTTTCATCTCAATGTGTCGGAAAAGCAC
>JAPYZM010002232.1:0-14618 GCA_030522845.1 Psyttalia concolor
TTAAATTTTATAGTGCTGTATAGTAAATTTTACGAAGCCACATATCATTAATTACTGAATATATTATAAAATTTATGGTATTAATAGTAATTTTTATGTACGAATAAAACACTTTCCAGTATTCTGGCATTTTGCACCTCGATTCTATAGTGCTTGGCACAGTAATTTTTATTGGACTTTTCTCTCCGTGTGGGAACAAAAATTCTTCTACCACGTAGACGTAACTGTATAACCAATTGCATTTGAAACTCGATTTTTTTACGATAATTGAATTAACTTAACTGCAGATTTTTTTTCCTCAGCTAGTACTATTCAAATCGAGGCTTCGTCACTGCAAGGATATATTCAATTGGAAAATGATCATATTGTCTAAAAAAAAAATATAAGAATCAGGACGATTATAGTGCAACCGTTGAACACGAGAGGAAGAGTGAAGGTAATGTGAATGAAGTGCTGGTATATTATATACTGAGCGAGTCCCCTTTGAGAATGACCGCGACAAAGCTAATACGGAGTTATTAGGCACGGTGGGCTATGCTTAGTTTTGCACCCCAAGGCGTACCGTAGCATGATGTCCCATGGTGAGGTAGCCGCGTGCGTCCCATATTCCTCTTTGACAAGTATATCGTTGTACTTAATATATCAAATTCTTTTGAGAGGGAATGTCAAGAACGTTGATTGTTATGGAAAATATTGACATATCTGTTATACTTTTATTTAATTCTCATGCCGAGACAATTTTTATTCCTCCTCATTAAAGAATTAGCGTTTTCAGTTACTTCCTCTAGTCTTCAGCCATTTAATTTAGCGATAAATATTCGAACTATCAACAAAATCAATCGTAGAAATTACAATACATTTTCAATATTTTTATTTAATTCATGTGGCGAAATTATTTGAAGTCCCTAATAACAAAATTATTTTATTCTCTGGCTCGCTCTGATCATTTCCATTTCATGGAGCAATAACAAATGGAGTAATTAGTGCATTTTTCAGATTAATTATCGTCATAATTTCACCGTGCAAAGAAATTTTAATTATTCAATATTGTAATATTCTTAAATATCCTCATAAATCTACCCATTGTCTCGATCTCCATTAACGTACTTTGCGCACGTGCGAAGTACATTTGAGGAGGGAAAACAGTCGTTGAGAGATGAGGCGTAAAATCACATGCCCCCGTGGACATCTCAACAAAGCGACTCGGTTCTCTTCTGTACCAGAAGTCGAGGTCAAAGATAAAGAGTCCACGGAGTAATAAAGAGAAAGGCGGAGTAGAGAAAAGAGACGTTTTTGAAAGTTCTTTAAAGGGTGCCTCATTGTTCTCATTCCTAGGGTCCTGCCATGGTTTAACAAATGAGAGGCACCTGCGATTATGCGTATTCGCCTTCAGGCGTCGGGTTACACTACTGTCGCTATGCCTAGCCGTTTCTACTCCAGGTGGTGACTGCGCGACGTTCCTCTGATCTCCCCTCCTCGACGAAATGGCAGAGTTCGCTGGGGGTATGTACCCACCATATTCACTTTGACGATATGCCCTCATTGTGATCATTCGACTTCTCTATGTGAACGGAAGTCGAAAATTACAGAGTACGTGATTTTCTCACGATCAGGTTCATTCTTTCATTTACGTTTCTCTTTTCAATGACTTTTTTTCTCTTTAGTCCAATAAGTTTATGAAGAAACCGTTGATATCTGGGCTCCAAAGGAGCTCATTCGGATAGAAATTCAAATGATGAACTGAACGAAAGTATTCTTAATGACTACGGGAGTGGATAACTGGAGACAAAAGTTCAGGGGAGACAGAATTCGTGTGGCAATGGAAAGAAACGAATCTTGTATTCAATGAAATGGTGGAATAAAAAAATTGGAGTAGCAATGACAGGATAAAATTTTACATTTTTCAACAATTGGTTTCCTTGAGATATCCGAAGATTTAAACCTGCACTTCAAGTCATTTGTCTGCCGATTTATCAATCCCACAAATTTCTGTTGCGAAAATTTGAGGAATAATACATATACAATTTGCAATGTAGGAGAAAAATTTACAAATTTCCAAATGTCTATGAGCAATAAGTGAAATTGTCAACAAATCGGAGACGGAATAATATCTGTGCTATGAAAATTGTTTTTTGTATTCGAAAAAAACAAACAATTCTCTGGTAGATAGGGTCATAGAGATTATTGACCATTGATTTTTCAATCCCTATAAATATCTTTTGGAAAGAAAAATAACAATTGTATAATCTGACATTCATCAGACAACTGCACAATTGTAAAATTAATCGAGAAGTAACTAAAGAAACCCCAGAAAACAATTTGCCCCTCTAAATTAGGATTACCAGAATAACTTTCCCACACTAATTATTCCCATCACCAGTTATTTGGTTGAGTGCAATTAATCAATCTGCATCTTTCCTCCAAAATCGGCAACCGTAGCCAAAAAACTGTAGAATTTGCCTCGTATTTTGGCAAAACATCCTCCTCAAAGTCATCAGAAGATAGTAGTACAAATTCAAAAAAATCCAGTAATCAATAAAACTGGAAATGGTGTTCGACCTAAGATGGCGTGTTGTTAACGCAAGAACTGCCTGTGCTCTTCCGATGACCGTTAACAGAAAAATCCAAGACCGTGTGAGAGGCTCGCGTGATAGAGGATGAAAGTCGATTCAACAGTTTCTGAGCATGTGGACGCGCCGATTGGTCGGACGCGGCAGCCTCTGGGCGGGACCTCCACGATCGACTTTTATATAGTCTCCACTCTTATTTTCTCTCCTTCTGAACCCTCCGAGAACAGGGTGATGCGCACGCGCTTCAGCCAGTGCCATCCGCCCCCATTAAGGTCCATTGAAAAAAATTATAATAATTTCTAAAAAAACAATGTTTAATCTGAAAAAATGCCCAACTCGCCCTTGGTAATCACTCGAAATGCTTTCAATTGATGTTTTGTTTGCCGTAATCTCTTCGTAGCATCAAATACCGTTGGCACTTGATAAAAAATGGTCGAGATATAGTCGGGGGAAGGAGGGCCCCGAGGATCCCGCAATGACAACGTTCTCAGCGGGTGGTCATGACTCGACAGCCGCGCGTCTCAGCAGTCCCTGAAGACTCGCCGACAGACTTGGCAGTGGAGAAGACACGGGGCACCACCATCTAGCCACCCAAAAAGATTGTAACGGGCGCGAGGCAAACGACACACTCGTGAATACCCGAATTTTATTATTACACGGAGCTGATTACATGGAGCTGATGTGAACCAACACTTGCACTCTCCGCACGAGCCTAATCCTGAATTGTATCGGGGTTCTTTATTCTCCCACATCTTCCCATTGGCCGAGGGTTAAGCTGCACGAGAGCAAATGGGCTGACAGTTATCTTTAAATATTTTGGCATTTTAGGCAGATTTTTTAAATGAAGAGAGCTGTTGAGGTGGTGATGAAAGGGGGAATTGATTTTTAGGAGGTCTCGGGTGATCATCTCCGAGATTTGATAAGTTTATGGGGCGACTAAGGCAGCGAACCGATTTCTCTGCTGATTATTTTTATTTATTGATCATTACCTGTCTCACATAGATATCATTTCCATAGAAATTTTAATTAATTTTTTTCAGACAATCTTCAATCCAGAAATTTCTTACCAGCTTGACGAATCTGAAATGTAATGAGGAGCATTGGAAAGTACATTTGTACATTTGTAAGTGGATTTGTTGCCAAACAATTTCATATGTTATTTTTAAATCTATCAGTGAATGGCAACGGAAAAATATTTACAAATATCGAGTGATAAGTTTGAAAATTAAAACCATAAGTTTCAATGTACTCCAGAATTTTCATGAAGACATGTTTGTGGTGAAAAAAATTATCGAGATAATTTTGAAAGGCCAAATTGATTTTTACAGGCTTTTCGGCGTGATAATTCCCGGGATTTGATAACAATGGGAAGAATTGATAAGTTTATTAAAGGAAAGGGGAGAAGAAATCGATTTCTTTAGTGGCGGCGGTCTTTGTGATCGTCATTAGCCGTTTGTAAGAGTTCCTATTGGGTTTTTGGACCCACCATATCGAGATGCAGGAGAATGAGATTGCTGAGGGGAGCAGACATGGGAAGAGGGCGGGGGAGGTATCATTGTATCCTGGTATTGTTGTTGGATGAAGAAGCAGATGAGTTTCGCTGAGATATTTCAGTCATTGTTATGAAACACGATACGCGCATCGCGAGATGGTGGACTTCTCATCGCGCCGACGTGGAGCCACGAAATCATTGCTCTCTGTCATTTTTTTCCAACGCAAAGATCAATCGATAATGCAACGGGTTTTCATCGGACTAGATGAGGTTTATTTATTTATTTCGATTGGTAATAGGCCGCCAGAGCGTGCCTCAACGCGTGCCAAAGAGGCTGAGTTGTCGTGCGATAAACATCTGGCGGTTCTTGAGAGTCAAGTGGCAGACGCCCGATTTCGAGGGTACTTGTGATGAAAAAAAAAGGGAATTTCATGAAAAGATTCACGCGCTTTTAAGTTCTGGGGACTTCTCGAGGGGTGACGCGATTTTTTTTGTAAGTGGGCCATTTTAAGTGAACGGAAGCTTTAATTATTTTGCAAACTAAGAACTTCATACGCTTGCACAATACCTCCGCTCTTCAATTTTACTCTTCAAGTAATTTTGATTTTTAGAAGTTAGAATTGAATTGTTCTTCTTCACTACTTTTCAATAAATCTTCTATGTCTATTAGTTGCAATTTGTACAGATTGGAAAATAATTTCTCATCATTTTGGAGTTGAAATGATGGACGAAATTCGTCGAAATTTGGTGGCCCATGGAAATTATTGGAGAGTGATTGAAATAACTCCCCAAAAGGCTGAAGTAAACCCGAAAAACCACGGGGCACTGACAATCCTCTCCCCGTTAATCCAAAAAACAATGAAAACCCACCGGAATAGATGTACGCGCGCATTGCATCGCGCACGAGCAATTGCGCATGCGCGCTTACTAGTACTGACATGGCCCCCCATGGTACCCTCTTCTTCGCGTTCCACGGGGGTCCACGTATTGTACGTATAACGGGCAAAGGCCTCCGGGGTTCCGCGCTGACTTCTGAATGCCCCGGTTGCACCCTGGGAGGCATCATCGCACCCGCTCTGTAATTTTCGCGAGCATGAGGTTTTTTCCGTTCTTCCCTTTTTAGGTTAGGGAGCCGGAGCCAATATGAGGAGCGTTGTCGTGCAATGTCGGCCGTTGAGCACAAACAATTCCTCGTGCCACCTGGATCACGTGAATGTCCTTCAGCGTACGTTTCGCGAGACTCTTGAGGCATCTCGACAGCGTCAGATCGTATTCTACGCTGGAAATCACACTAACCGGATGGAAATTGGCGCCAGTGATACATGCCGCAACACGCGGAGGCTGGAGCGGAGTTTGAAAGAAATAATCTGGTCTATAACTCTTGTGCAGTCAACTGCAACGTTTCATCGAGTTTTACTGGGGCTACTGTCCACATAAATTCGCATCGATATGACACGAGAAATATTTACGGGATGGGAGGAGAAACGACTTTTCAGCGAAAAGGATTGTGGATAATCTTAACAATAAATGTCATGCTTTAGGAGCTCGACTTCCGAAAAGTGAAATTTCCCCTTTTCAATAAAATTTTCTTATTCATTTGTAATTGGAACGAGACTACCAACCGTTTTAAAATTATTCAATTATTGAAAAATTCAAGTGATCAATTTGAACGTCGAGACGTCTGACTTATCAACTCGAGTCTTTAACGAGGACTTTATGAAATAACGAAAAATTATTTCTCCACGCGTCTAAGAATATTTTCTGTCTCCGAAATTTGATCAGGACTAATTAAAGATATAATGTCAGCCTTTATAAGCTAATAATTCTATATTGCTACTGAAAATAATCACCGATAACCATCTAATTATTTTTTGGATAAGACCACAACATCCTCAATTAGAAATTATTTTGAATTCCACTTCCGTAATTTCATAAACAATATTTATGAAATTATTCTATTCCACTCCGGAAATTGATATATTTTTCTGTCAACAGCTTCGATTTTTCATTTCTAGAATTGACGAGCATCAGCCGTTTTTTTTCACTCGTTTAGCGATCATTACGCATTCGGCACTCGTGTTACCGAGTCGCTCGCCTCCCAGTGTGACCCCCCATCTAGTTTTTATTCCGGCACCGATGGGGATGCTATTGCAAAATGAGTACAGAGGTGTGTATGTGGCCCATGGGTTATTCTCCTAATGCCTCAGCCACTACACCGTATTCTCAACGTTCCGTATGTCACGGGGGCTTGTACTCCGTGCAATTTAGATAGGGGCCCCCCACGTCTACCCCCCGTATCGTCAGCAAACCGAGAAAACCACGTGTCCCACTCCGTATTTTTTTTCACTATCGGAATAAAAAAAATGAGAGCAGATGAAAAGTTAAATATAATGCATCGCCAACAAATGAGTTGATTTTTTAATGGTCCTGTCGAATGAAGTCGTGAACTGCAGCGCGTCGGGGATTAATCGGGTGAAAATGTATCAATTGTTTGATGCGAATTGGTCATTGTATGACCGCACATGCGGTGCGACTGTGTGGGATGCACGCGCGGTTTAATCCAAAACAAATTTGCGGATTACGATTCTCAGCATGGAATTGTTTAATCTCAGCGGGTTGTGGAGATAGATCCATTGACTTTGGAATTGCAGTCAATGTCACACTCATCGATTCATATTATGTCTCGAAGATTTTGGAATTATTTATTCACTATTTTCATATCGGGTTCATTTAAATTCGGAGATAATTCTGGATTTTTAGAATATTTTTTGATATTCGTTAATTTAAAATAATGTTGTTTTTTTTTTATATTTTGGTAACACTCATTTCTAAAATCGCGTTATGAAATAGAAATTTTGGAAAGCACGTTCAGTTATGAAATTTAATTTCCATTTTTTCCACTTCTTTCCGAAAAAAATCAACAGTTTCATTTTATCATATTATCTATATACTTTAATATTCTAATGATTTAGCACAAACAGACATGTTTTTTAGAAATTACCATTACGCTTGGCAATCGTGTTATGACCATTCGAGAAAAAATTACCTGACCGCTCAGTTAAACTTATTGACTACTTGATAAAAATGATCTAGGTGTGCCCATAAATTTCTTGAAGATGTTGAATTTCATTGTACGATTAGATAATGTTGTCTCAATCGGACAAAACGCAAATCAGTTGCCAAATGGAACAATAATTTTTGGTGGAAAATATCTCCCCGTGTACCATAATTTTTTTGCCAACATGCCTTCTTACGCTACACAAGGAAAAAAAATATGGTAAATGTTTAGGAGATTCACGGCAAATTTTTGCCCCCCGCTGCGAGCAAGAATTTCCACGGAACTGCCCGATCGTACTTGTCTTTACCTTTTTTATACGTGCCAGTACGCCGATATGTAAATGGACCGATTAATGCAACTTCACCGCTCTTTGCAGTGCCATCCAGGGCCAACGGCATTGCCATGGCAGTCTAGCTGGCTCCAAAGAGGATACATATTGATACAGAAACAGACAAAGGACAACACAAAAATGATTACCTCAATCCTCCCACAAGTCGGTTTTTTCAACTCGTCTGCCCCTTCTGTCACTTATAAGTTAGAAAAATTCTGGTAAATGCCTAGACCTCCAAATTGAAACTCTGCTCGACGCTCCATTTCTACGGCTCCAAATGTTCTTCCCCAACCTCATCTCCCTAAAACAATCGTATTAGCTGCTGTGAATCACGAAAAATACATACTTCACCACTCTTTGCGTGACCCGGAATCACCTCGAAAGACGTAGGATGACTTGATTAAAAAGAACAGATAAATAATTTGGTAAATGTCTAATACAAGTCTGAGTCTAGTAAATCTGAGAGCCGCTTTGGTTAAAGCGATTTGTTTAGGTTTGCTGTGGTTTGGAATAATGAAAAATATCAAAACAAACGTGTCGAAGATATTTACCTGGAAATCGAAATGGGTACGATGGCCTGAATTTTATCAGTTTGTGGCTCAGTTTCACAAGGAACAAGCAGCAGGCCGGCGTAGTGCGGACGAATTAAAATTTATGGTCAATGTTTAGTAGATTACCACCAAATATTATACCCATGCAGATTCCCAGTATGAACGACCCTCAGACCCATGTTTACGATCGATAATCCTCCAAATAAACATCGTAATTGGGTAACTGAGTATCTTTCGTGTGGTGCCCAAGTAATCGTAATCGTGCCCCCAATTGCCCGTAACGATGCCCTGGTTCACCTACCAGTTCGACCTTTTGGTAAAAAAATTATTCTTCAATTTTAAGAATTAAAAATATATATATATACACTGAGAGACAAACGTACTTTTGGCTGAAAAATTAATTCTTGGTTTAAGCATATTTTTTACTATCACATAATTCTCGAGCCAATCTCTTTCTTTTGTTCCTGAAGTAGTTTCTTTGTCCACAAAAGGAAAGTTATAAGGCTTTTCTTTCCCGGGACAATCTGCATACTCAAGAGACAAGAGAAAAAGATGGGCCCAAGAATTATGTGATAGTAAAAAATATTCTTAAACCAAGAATTAATTTTCCAGCCAAAAATACGATTTTCTGTCAGTGTATTTTTCTGCCGAATATATTTGTTTTGAACAATGAAAAGCGTGCAATTCCTACAGTAGAACTCACCTGGGGCCGGATCTTTAGGGCACTTTATTGTACTTTCACGTTTCGCCGGCAGGCGTTAAACGGAATGCTCTCTCTCTTTTTCTCTCATTGCGTTTGCCTTGCCAATTTGCATTTGCCCCCTTCCGGATTTTTTTGAAAGTACAGAATAGATTTTCGCAGTGCCCTAAAGATCGGGCCCCTGAAATTCGTATCACACATTTGAAACGGAATGGTTGATTGAGAACACTATATTTTTTCTCAGTTCATCAAAATCGTTATCACAATTACCCACCGACACATTCGAGCCATTAAATTTTCCCTTGCACACGTGTTATAACACAACGTGATAAAGATTCCAACGAATTCACGCGTGTGAAATAATTTATTACACCGAGAGTAGCGAATCAAGATGTAAAGCGTGGGCGAAGCGACAAGAGGCAGCGCGTCGTAACGCCACTTCTTGAATATGTAGGGGGGTGGGGGAGAAAAGAATAAATCGAGAAGTGTCCCTGACAAAAGTACAATGTTCCGGTTTGTGTTGGCACTTTCGTGTGAAATCACGGAGAATGGGAAAATATTTTCTACATGAGGTGCCCCCGGTGAGTTTTGCCGTTGGCTGTACCCGCAGTTCATAATTTCAAGTCCCACACGATTTTAGGAGTCGAGTATTTTGCGGAATGATCGTTTCGGTACTGCGTGGTGCATAAAATGTGGTAACGGGTTGAGAAGAATTCTGACATTTATGCACTGTTTGTCGTTTGATTTGAAAGGAGTGTAGAATATTGTGGAATTTCAATTTAGATGGGAGAGTTTATAAATTGAAAGTAATATCCGTGTTCATGTAATTATTTCATGTGAAAGAATCCATTCGAATAAATAATTTTCCTTCAGTCATTTCTATTGCTCACCGATTCCTAAAAAAAATAGCCTTCGGAAAAAATGAGAATACTATTTTTAGAAAATATCGGGAAAAACCGCATTTCCTGCCTCTAAACAATAAAATATAAACAAACAGATTCCATTAATTTATTTGGAGAAGCTAATTTTAGCAATTTTTATTTTTCACTCAACCTAAAAAACAAGGTTTCTTTGATATCTGCATAATAATTTTGAAAAGCGTCAGGAAAATATTGCCTGCATTTTCCCTCAACAATAAAATATAAATATAAATGAATTCTCTCGGAGTTTGTCGTCATCATCATAAACCAGAACAAGAGAATGGAAATGAAAGTCCTCAAAAAATATCAGAAAATGAATATCAAACATTTTAACAGCATCCCCTCAAATAAAAAATTCCCGTATCATAATTTTCCTTAATCAAGGGGAAGGTTAATAACGCAGTCTCGGACTTTTGCCCATACCTGTGTTACAAAGTGTCCGTAAAAGTTATCAATGAAGCCAGATAAGTATCTCCGATGACGAGAACAACTTGAAAAAAATGGAAAAAGCCGAATGAACAAGAATAACAGATAAAGAGAGTGAGTTGATCTCCAGGCTCTTCTGTATGAGTGAGAGAGTGAGACTTGCCTCGCGTCTAGACATTCTAAATTTGAATAATATTTTTATGAATGACCGGACGCGCCATAAATCCGGCGAGTTGAATGCCACAAGGGAGTGAGAGCGAGTGATAACCCTTTTTTTCTCTCTCAATTCTCTCTTATTTTTATCTGTCCTTGTTAGTTGGGACTGGTGAAATAACAGAAAAGCCTCTTGGGCTTTGACCCGCATCCGTGACTGATAGGCTTATTAGTTGATATCGTGTCACATTTTTTATTCAAAATGTTAAACTGTTTCTAATGATTTTCATGTGTTTGCTCTTGCACCCGTAGAGAACATGATTCCAGGGGTTCATCTCCAGCTTCCACCGTTTATTATTCATTATTACAACCATTTCAACAATTTTTCAATGTCGCATTTGATTCGTGACGCCAGGGATTATTAATATAATGAAAATACGATTTCAAAGATTAATGAAACTTTCGTTATTAAGTATTCAATAAATTAATGTGTTAATAAAATGTTTCAAATGTTTAATTGAAACTTTGAAGTAGCTAAGTCAGTAGTGGTTATTTCACAAAAGTAAATAAAAATCAGATATTACATGTTATGTAGACTTAATTTTTTTTTAACACTAGATCTTGAAAAAAAAAAAGGAGTGGATGCTACAAATGTTCATAACATAAATGTCCACGTCAGCCCTCCCCGTTCCAATATCTATTATTACGACTATTTGAATAATTTCTCACTGTCGAATTTGATGTATTACGTCAGGAATTATTGATGCGACTCAGAAATTCGGCTTAGGATTACCGAGTGCTTCATCATTACTTTGGAATTCTACGGGAATCCCCTTTCAGATGCTGGAGGGAAGAAATTTATAAAAGTTTCTCCATCTAATATTCATGTAATAAATAAATATAAGAACAAACGACTGGAAGTTTTGATCACATTATGATGTTCTTGAAATTTCAGGCGATTTTATAATTAATAATGAAATGTTGTAGTGTTTTGAGAACTACTGAATTCTCTATTAATTCAAAATTTGAAATTCCATTAAATTGCCAGATAAATCTGAAATTTTATCGTATTCCTTTCATAACCGAATCTACGGTTTCTTTCATGAAAATTATTGGTTAATTTGCCCTGAAATTTAAATTATTTTTCAAACAATTCCGATAATGTTATTTTTATAGTTATGCCAAAATGATTATGATTAAATAGAAAAAACTATTGTATTTTTTTTGCAATCCTTTTTCTAATTTTCTTTAAATTTTTGTATTGAACATCTCAATCCCAGATCGTCCACGTCATTCACTAATTTTTTCTATGTAACATACTAAATTCAAAAAAGCAGAATATACATTTCCCTTAACCATAAACATAAAGCACATGGTAAAAATATTGAATTCTTCTAAATTTCAGTATCGGCACACTAAAAGCAATCGCACTCTGAATGGAATAAGAGAAATATAGCTCTAATGAGCTTAGCTTTAATCGCTTTTATGACCTTGCATCAAAGCCCTTCACCTGGAACATACACTGTTAAAAAAGATTGTGATTTTACCACACATTTGCAGGACATTTGTATAGGAAAATTGCGATCGCTGTAAGGAACGCACAATTACAATTTTTTTGCACGAAAATTACCATACATATTTGCAATTTTCACCTCCAGAATCATAAAATTACTAAAAATACAGTAAAAGTAAGTGCGCATATAAGAAACAATTTTTTTTTACTGTAATTTTCCCATACATGGAGTAATTTTACATCAAGTGTGTTCTAAATTTCTCATCAGTTGTGAATAATGCATCTCTGTATGTCATTTTAAGAGATACATGATGCAAATACATCAATAGCTATGTCATTTTACGATACTGTTGCGTGATTTTTATAAAAGAAATTCATGGTTTTTTGTGCATTTACCACTGAGAAGTATTGTAAATTTACTATACGAGACTATAAAGATGATTTCCAATGCGAGAAAGAAAATTACTCAACAGCTTTGTAATTTGCCCATACCGTGCAGTGTTAATGACTTCCTATACATGTATGGTAATATACAGGCGGACTTTTTTAACAGTGTATCAAAAATGACTTTACACACTCAAATTTTCGAATTAAAGATGCAGCAAAATGCACAGTATCCTATTCATATTTTATACTGATTTTTCCAAAAAGGTGGTTTTTCATTTTACTCAGTGTTCTTTTGTGAAAATTGATATATTGAGGAAATGGAAAATTAACAACCGTAAGTGGAAGGAAATCAGTTGCTACATGATGTCCAGTGCCCACAGAATCTCCAATTTTCAATGAAGTCCTCTACTAATATGTTAACATAGCAATTCCGTGTGGAAATATTAAATTCCGCATTTAATTGCTTAAAATTAATCGAACGGATCTACAATGGAATTGTAATTATCGAAGCCCAAAATAATATCAATATGAATGACAAATGCGATATTTCCCACTGATTCGTAACACTTTTCCCTCAATAAAATTCCATCTGGCACGCGAGGGCCTGGCCAATTTGGCTCCTAAGGCACCGGAGCCATTGAAATGGCACAAAGGTGAAGAGAGGAATGGTTAAAAGAGACAAGAAACGTATATATCCCCAGGTACTCTATAATACGCCAAGGGAGAAGAGTCGTGGGGAGGAAAAAAAGATCGGTTTGGCCGAACGGTGAAACACATGTCGCTCTGTATCCCGCAGTGTTTCGGATTCGATGCGTGGGATTCATATATTATTGCGCACGCGGTATACCGCACGATCCAAAAACTACTGCACAGGTAAAAAGAGAAAGAAGTTCTATTTTTCTGGTTAAAACTGAAACACAATGTTTTTTTTTTAATTCGTGAGACGGTTGACAGATGAACTAATCTTTTTGATCAGTGGGGGGTGCTATTCAGGGTTATTTAATCATTCATTTATTTGTATTTGAATTTTATTTTAACACGATTTCAATCTATCAATTTTTTTGATAAGTTTTGTGTAGGGGGTTTGTTGAGAGGAATATTTTCATGTCAATATTCTACTTCGACTTGAATTTAGAGGGCGGAATTTATCATTACCTTTGCGTATGAACTTTTTTTAATTGATGTGCAAATATTTCAAACTGCATTTGGCAAATGAAAGAACTCAGCGGCAATCCAAACCTACCGAATTGAAAAAATCTTTCAATTAATAATATTTTCACAATAAAAAACGGGTGTATTTTGGACTACACGGAGAGAAAAATTCCATAAAAATTACGTGTCAGTTCCGTAATCTGCGAGTCAGAACTTTTCGTACTTTTTCCTGGACTTCTCTGTAAAAAGTTACGGCACTGTTCCGCAATTTTTACGGAATATTGTTTTGACTCGCAAATTACGGAACTGACACGTAATTTTTATGGAATTTTTCTCTCCGTGTATTTGCATAAATGCACCTATTGGATTCGAATAGATATTTTTTCTGGGTGTAGCGACTGAGAAAATGAAAACAATTTCCAATGAGAAAAAAAAGTGAAAACAATAGATGAAAATCTGTGGTACCTGTAAATCACCAATCGTAATAAGCTCGTATTTCACAGCGGTATTTTCCCCCGAGGAATTTCGCACGATGAAAATCGCCAGGTCACTCGACACCAGAGATGAGAAAAATATGAATCTTTGGGTCGCGCTTTCCCGAGCAATTATGTCAACCAATATTGTTGAAACACCAATCAGAGTCAGGGATTTGAACGCTGTAGTGGACCACCGGAGTTTCCCCGTAAGAACTTGGAGTTTCACTTTTCAGTGATATACAACTCCACCGGTCAAGTCGAAGGGTGGGGGGCAGGGCTCGAAATATTATTCAAGGCATGACCGGGGGTTTATAGGGCCAAACATCGTAAAACTTTATGGCCCAGTAGTGGTTTGCTGGATTTCCCTTCTATAATGATTTATGACATCTCTCTGTACCAGAAGAGAGTCAGTTAGTCTTCGAAAATCCGCTGAAGTTTTTCCTTTATTTCATCTTCCTTTCACTCAAAGTCATTCCCTTTTTTTGGGCGGGCCTTGAAACCAATTGGCAGGACTCAACATCTCTCTGACTATTTTTTTGCTGAAATAGGGGGATGCGTCCTTGATGTTAACTCAACTAGCGATCAAATTAGTAAATAATTATTTGTATGTCATAGGTGCCCGTAATGGCGTAATTCTAACCTCGCTTCGCTCGGTTGAATCGCGGATTACGGGCACAGTGACATAAAATAGTGCATGAAACTTGTGCCTTATGGTGTTCTTTGGGTCGTGGGATTATATCACTCGCTTACAGCTCATGTTGCAATCTCCCACGAGCCAAAAACACCATAACGCATACGGTGCATAATATACTATTTTCTGTTCAATCGATAGACGTGTCTTTTGTGTTCATAAAAAGCTGAGAAATTTATTGGCATATAATTGTACCTC
>JAPYZM010002233.1:0-32146 GCA_030522845.1 Psyttalia concolor
TTTCAGCTAGCGAACGAATTCCAAGATATTAAATGAGGCGAAGATCTATATTAGAGCCTAATTTCGAAACTAATATAGGGTCGAGTTAATCACCATTTTTACGATATCAGAAAATTAAATTGACATATTTTACTATGATAGTGTAGAATTGAAAATTAAAATTCAAGAAATTATATTTTCTATTCTCTAATACAATAATAATCATGATATTTTCGTCGATTTCATATGGTTGAAGTCACTTGCACTAAAGGATTATCGGTGGAATTAAAAAATTTCAAGGTCTGCTAAATGGAAAGACATTTGTGCTCAAGGACAGGTTTTGTAACTGAGTATGAACGCCGAAATTTGATATAGATTTTTTTACATTATTTTTATTTTTACAACAAGCGAATGTGGAATTCCCTCGATTTCTCCCCGTTTCGTGGCCTCTCGATTCATCCCGATGTCGTTGAAGATATATCTGTATGCATGCTTACTTATAGAACAAAATTTTATCAAACGATGTCGCCTAAAAAATTTTTCTTAAATTTTCAATCGCCAAGTGAATATTCTGTGATTTTTTGGTAATTTTCATTTTGAATGTTCAATCATAAAATTCCTGGAAGCTTTAGAGGAGTTATGTGACAAAAACATGAAAATGTTATTTAGTGGTTTATATTGTCATATTCCATTAGCTGATAGGCGAAGTCTTCTTGACAATTTTTACATTCGCAACTAAGATTGTTATCAAGCCGCAACAAAAACCATGCAGCGGTTGAAAGAAGTCGACAAACGGTGTTTTAAGTGAGTGACTTATGAATAAAAGAAGGAAAGTTCCTTGTTAGCAATCAATTTTTCACGCAAAAAGTACTGCGATAAGGCCGAATTGATACTGTCTGCCATGCGAGACCCAGCCTTCATTTTTTCGCTAGAAATCTTAATAGTTATACAAGGTAATAATAGTAATGAAATTAATCTTAAATTTCCTTTTTTTTGTGGTAAATCCATTTTTTGAAATCAGTTGACCATCAATTGCCGAATATTGAATGTAGAGAATTTTTGTAAAATACTAATACGTGGAATTGATGAGGAAATGCTGCGGCGACAGTAGTGCGTATTTTCGGCATGACCAAAAAATTGGTGATTGTAAATAATTCATCTAGTATTTCCGGTGTGTTTTCATTTACACATTGTGAGAAAAAAACGAGTATCAACGGGCTGACAAATAAAACATTTAAACCATCGTGACGTGGAACCTGGGAAAACGGGGTTTTCAGGTCCGACGACACGAAAAAAAAATTTACTCAATATTGTCGGATAGAAAACAACACTATTGCCAAATATACTTACTTATAAATTCAATGCTCCCTCGTGGAAAAAAGTCACTTGCGCTTGTCTATATTTCACACTCATTAGGCCAAAAATACAATATCTCAGATATATTTTGCATATATAGGGGTGCATATATGCCACCGCATATACATACGATATATTTAACGTATACGACGGATATATTCGAAATATAATAGTGGTAAGAAATATCAAATCTGATTTATAATTTTTAACTTATATAGGGGGTTAATAATGATCCGACTTCCTTTGGAGGGTCAGTGAGAAAAAAATTGCAGATTCCAGGAAAAACATTGAAAAAAATATTGATTTCACGGATTGTTCTATTTTAAAGATTGAAATTTGACAGAAAAAAGTTCAATTAATTAAATTAAATTTTTTCCCATCGATCCTCCAAAGAAAGTCGGGTCATTACCTAACTCCTTGTATATCCTTCTACGCGGGCTTACTCCATACAAATTGAGAGGTCAATTGTATGTGTTTAAATTTGTTTTGCTAAAAAAAAAATGCTCATCAGTAACAACAAATTAATACTTGCCAATGCGATAAGGAGCGAGCAGCATGTCCGGTGGTATTTTTATTCGTCCTAGTGAGTTCCCTTATGCAGCAACAATTTGGAATGGAGAAATTACGCTATGCAGTGGAGTTATTTTCAAAAACACTCATATTCTGACACTCGCATCCTGTGTAAAGGGGAAAAATCCATTACTTCTGCATGTTCTGGTTGGAGCCAATCACTTGGATGATGACAATGCAATAAGGCTTGAAGTTGAGAGGATCGAAGCTTATTCTGGATTCGGGAGAGAACATGTAGACAATCGGTTTAAAACTATGAGCGGTGACAGAAACTGGAACGATATTGCTTTTGTAATTGTGAGCACTTTACTGATTTTTTGTTATTCACTTAGAACGTTTAATTACTGGAGTCCTCAATTTTGACTTCTATTTCAGGTTTCAACGCGTCTAGAGTGGAATAATGTCGTGAATAAAGCTCCCGTACGACATTTACCACTTCATGACTCCAATTGCGAGTGTTACCTATACGGATGGGGCCAGGAAAGCGACGAGGATGACAATATCTCACTAAGACGAGTCTCCGTGGTTGTTCCTGACAGAGAAAACTGTGCAACTCTTGGCTGGAAGCTCACCGATGATGAACTATGTGCTGCCGATCTTAGATCCTCTGTCGAGCTCGATAAGGTAAGGAAATCCAATCATAAAAGTTACATACACCTCAGATTTCGAATGGAATTGCACAATTGTGAAAGTCTGACTTATTCCTTATTGATTCTCGGGCATCTAAGAGGGTTAACCTGAAATTTCCAATTTGGATTGTCACAATTATTATTATATATTCTGAAGTAATCATTAATTAGACAGATTAAGAAAAAAAAATGTCCATTCTCTTTACGATTCTTTATAAGCACTAGTGTATGAGCCGCTTAGCACGCCTTAGCATAGAATATGGTTTCATATGCATTTAATAGGAATTTATTTGATTGGATTGAAAATGATTCGTTATATATTTTCTTAATCAATGTTTTTATGCCATAGGTGCCCGTAATCACGCGATTCTAACCTCGCTTCGCTCGGTTACATCGCGGATTACGGGCACAATGACATAAAATATTGTATGGAACTTGTGCGTAATGATGATTTTTGGCTCGTGGGATTATAATCCCACGAGCCAAAAACACCACTACGCACATGTTTCATAATATACTATTTTTTGTTCATGGCTGTGTGAATGTGCGCGAGGAACGCTTCGCGTGCGTAAACCCTCACTTTACACACTACGTGTCAAAATTGTATATTGTGCAGCTAGTGCGTAAGGCGCGAAAAAGGCGATACGCACGTGTTGCACACCTAATTTTTTACAATACCTGTCAAAGTTTGCTTCAAGGGGAGGTTTGGAGGGCAAAGTGTTTTTTTTGTGTGCGGAGTGCGGAAAAGTCAAGGTTATGTGTAAAGTGAAATCCGAGTGCGTAAAGCGATGCGTTACGCACGAGCTTCGCTTTACGCACGACCTCTGACTTTTACACACACTGTGCGGAAAAGTACCACTTTGCGCACGAAAAACCGTATCGAAAAGTGAACTTTTTCGGTAGGTATTACAAAATACTATATTTCGTAACAAGTGAAAAGAAAATTTCCACTTTCCCACTTTTTTCACGAGTTACGAACATAATTTTATGCCACTCCTGTCTGGAACCGGCTGATTACGCACTCGGCGCTTCGCGCCTTGTACCGAAAAGTGAACTTTTTGGGCAGGTATTGCAAAAAATTCTTACCTTAATCATTAAGTAGTTGATTCACAAGGGTATTTACTCGAAATCGCCTTTCATTATAGTTTGACTCGGGTTCCGCAGTATTTTGCGATGGGCAGTTGGTGGGACTCGTGAGCGCACCAGTACCTGACGTTCATATCTTTGATACAGAACATACATTCCCAATAAAAATTCTATCTCCCCATCTATATTTCATTTATGGCGCCATCAATGGATTCATCAAACCTGAAGGCAACCTTCTGGAACCGCCCGCGGATATACAATGGAGATTTTAATTAAGGTCACCGATGGTATCGAAACAAGGCCAGAAAAACTGTCAATAACTAAAACAATAAATTATATTCTGGTGCTTATTCCTTAGTTCTCTCTGACTATCATTGCGGACAAATTTTTTAATCCTAATTTGTGATTTTTATTCTGATACCTTTTGACTCCCTTTCTTACCTTGATTTTTTCGCCTTACCTCTGACTTCCATGCTGATGATTATTCCACCCGTGTTCAGACCTTTATTATTGATGATTGCAATTAATTTTATGTGTTTTTATTAATCTCTCACGACAATTCCAAATTTTTTATTTCGGCTTTTTAAATTTCTTTTTTGGCTATGTCAACGTTTTTAAAGGTATAGCTTTCCACAACAATGAACAAAAGATAAATTGTTTAGTAATTAAATATGTAAGTGTTCTTTAATCGTTTCATTAATTTACTTCTGTTTCATTAATCATGAATTGACCATCAAATTAATCAAAAAATATTTCTAAAAAATCCCTGGACGTTGCGTTGTAACCGTGTGACAAAAACTTATGAAATTCGTGTTCAGTAGATTGTATTTCAATATTCTGTTAACAGCTATGCGATTACGTGCACATGCTTCGCGCCTTTATAGCCAGGATAATAGTCAACCGATAGGTAGAAAACCGCGTAATGGTCGAAATAAGTTGACTAACAACATTGTGAACGTCTCATAGATAAAAAAAGATTCTTCGCTGGCAACTTAAAATAAAATATTCAGTGATAAGACTAGATTAATACATTCTACCATGGTTGGTTTAGCTTTCATTTTTTTGGTAGCGATCTTGATAGTGATACAAGGTAAGATTCATCAGGGATTTTTTTTCCGAATACTAAAATGTATGATTGACGTACGAACACTAGTTATATCTTACGTTTAAGCTTTAAAGTCCGTTGATTTCAGGATACATACTTCGTAATGCTAAATTTTACTCTGACATTGAATAAGTTATTTAGGAAACATTTGATGGACCTTGTTTTAAAATACTGATCTTGGGATAGATATCCTTCAATTCGTAGTCGTATTTTCATAAGATGTTTAAACGAATTATGGTTGGAGTTGCGATGGCCGTGGCATATTTTATGAAGTAAAAGCATAGTCTATTGTGTTTTGCATTTCTTGCGGGATTTAAAACTACTTGGAAATGTATTTCGCTAGACGTCCACATTGAAATTATCTTTACTCCATTTTTTTCCTACGGATAAAAACGGTCTAGACAGTAGTGGACTCTGAAATTGTGAAGATCATGGTTCCAGCGCTTTCAATGTCTTGAAATTCTTCGTTAATGAACTTTATTTGTGAACTAGAAGATAGAAACTCTAAGCTTATAGTTTCATATGCCTGAGCCCGTGTAGTACAGCACGAAAATGATACAGAACGTCCACTTTGGTCCTAGCAAAAGTAGAAACCGTATTCAATACGTAAGATATCAATTCAGTGCTCACTGAGTAGACATTGAAAGGTCAGCTGCAATTATGTATAATTTTTTATTTAAAAAAATCATCTTTGGTTATCGCAAATTAATGCTTGACAATGTGATAAGGAGTGAATAGCATGTTCGGCGGCATTTTGACTCGTCCTAGTGAGTTTCCTTATGCAGCAACAATTTGGAATGGATATAGCGCCTTATGCAGCGGAGTTATTTTCAAAAACACTCAAATTCTGACTCTCGCCTCCTGTGTACATCGGCGAGATCCGTCACTCATGCATGTTCTCGTTGGAGCCAATCATTTGAGTGATGACAATGGAATAAGGGTTGGGGTTGAGCGGATTGAAGCTTACTCTGGATTTGGGAAACAACATATAGCCAATAGGTTCAAAAACATAAGTGGTGACAGACACTGGAACGATATTGCGATCGCAATCGTAAGTGCTTCATTAATTTTTTCATACCATGCTCAGCCCTCCACTCATATTTTTATTTCAGGTTTCAACACCTCTAGAGTGGAGTAATGTCGTGAATAAAGCTCCAATAAGACACATACCACTTCAAAGCTCCAACTGTCAGTGTCAAATATTCGGATGGGGTCTGGAAAGCGCAGATAATGACGAGATCTCATTAAGAAAGTTACACGTGTTAGTTCCTGGTAGAGAAGACTGTGCAAATTGTGGATGGAAGCTCACCGATGATGAACTATGTGCCGTTGGTTTTATGTCCTCTGTTGAGCTCGACGTGGTGAGGAAACTTTCTCATTCTAGTCATTTGTTAGTTGAATCACAATGGTATTTACTTCAAGTTGACTTTTGCTATAGCTTGACTCGGGTTCCGCAGTATTTTGCGATGGGCAGTTGGTGGGACTCGTGAGCGCACCAGTCCCTGATGTTGATGTCTTTGATCCAGAAAATACATTCCCAATAAAAATTCTATCTCCCCATCTTTATTTCATTTATGGCGCCATCAATGGATTCATCAAACCTAAAGGCAACTTTCTAGAACCTCCCGCTGATATACAGTGACTCTTTTAATGGGGATTATCGGTGTTATTGAGACAAGAAGTGAAACATTGTGGAATAAATATGAATAATATTCTGGCTCTTATTTCCCAGCCGTATCTCTCATTCTCACTCTCGTCTCTGACAAATTACGTAAGCCGTATTTTTTTACCCAATCCAATTCTCATTTTTACTTTTATTCGGCCCTTCATCTATCGTCACTTTCTTTTATTTCGTTTGGTTTCGTCTGGCCTTCTTTTACATAGTATATCTGAAGAATTTCCCTGTTCAACATTAGATGATTGCCGTGATAATAAAAACTTTAGATACTGCGGAATTTCTGTTAGACATCGTGTTCCATTTTCGTTCCAGATAAATGGCAAATTTTGAAAAACACGCGCCCAGATTTTTTATTCTCCTTGGAAACAAAAGGTGAGGATTTGAAAATGAAATAGTGCAGGTCTGCAAACGAAATGAAAATATAACAATGAGGTTTCGTTTTTTCAATTTGTTCCGGGTTCCCTTGGGGAGTCATTGATACCGATCGCAGTGTGATTCTGGAGAGATCATAAGGGTCGCCGGAGGCTACTCGACTTATACTTTAATGGAGACGTTTGGTGGATAAGTTCGTTAGAGCAGAGAATTTTAAATGAGTCGCTTCCAAACGACCGGTCGAGGTAAAAATCGCACGTTTGCATCTTCGCCGGAGATCTCGATGAGAGAAATGCCAAAAAAGATTGGATCGCGAGTGTGAGAGGCACCTCGTGGCGATGATCGCTCTGGCTCTCATCGTCAAATGGGAGGACTTCATTTTTTTCAGATGATCAAGCGAGTTTTGATTGCCATAATCATTTTTCGGGTTATTTTATCAGTTTAACGAAAAAAAAATACGTGTATAATGTAACAGTGACGGAGACCACCCGGGGAATATCCTTCTGTATGGGGATCATCCGTAATTATGTTGTCGGCTCGAGCTGTGGTGAAGAAAAACCGGTTGAGGTTCAAATGGAAAATAATATGTGGATCACAGTTCGCCATTTCCGATGCATAATTTATTGCTTTTGATAACCGATGATGGTTTTTTTTCTCCGTGAAAATTCCTCCCTCGTGAATTAATGTATTATCGAGATATTTTTTCGAATCGTTCATTATCATCATCGCAAATGAATCGACGATTAAAAATATGCGTTCCACTATTTTTCGTTTTTTCTTTTCATGTCCCGATTTCTCATTGAAGAAATTGATATAAAATTTTTTTAAGTTTACTAACAAGAACGCAATTTAAAACCTGAAAAACTCTATTTAATTTTTTTCAAATTAATCAAATCTGTAAAGTTCAATTTTTTTCGTAAAATTTCAAAAGACAGATATTTTCATTCATGAACTACCGCATGAGTGGTAATTGTATTTTTTATCGATATTGCAATTAAAATTCCCATGAGAATGGATTTTTTCCCTAAAGTATTTTTTCCCTTCATTTTTCGTTTCCTCGGCGAAAGAATTTATCTTGAATTTTTTTAATAGCTAAATTACCCCTAAAAATTCTTCGCCAAAGAGTAAAGGAGTTGAGGGTGACCACCAGTATATGCAGCTTCAGGGGGTCCTCACATCGTATTATCTCGATCTTCCCGTCGAAATATCTCACTGAACTTTAGGGACTTTTAAAGTAAAGGGAACGGTCAGTTTGCGCTCAAGACTTTCTCTAGATTAATGCTCCAGTTGCTGATGGTCCCCCTCCCTCCGGCAACGAAAGATGAAACACACGAGGAAAGGGATTGCATCCCGCAGGGATCGACCTCCCTTAGCGTGAAGCCGTTGCTTCTGCATCGGTCAGACTGCCCACCTCTCTTCGAAACACACGAGATTTCAATCTCGAGCGCGAAAGGATGATGATAATTTTTGTTTCCAGTGGAGAGAATAAAATTCAACCGAGCACATACAGAAGTGGGAGACCGTGAACAAGTAGGAGGGTGGTGCTGTATTTCAAATTTTCTGGGGATAACTGATCGTTCAGCTGCTTTAGATTTAGCCTTGATTTATCGTATAGGTCATCGGGGAATTCCCACGCAACATCTACCCAATTTGAGAATTGGAGAGAAACATTTCTAGTAGATATTTCGGGAAATTTCGAAAAATAAATTATGTTTTCAACATCTATTTTTGCCTGAATATCAGATGTTTCTAGATCTTATGGACTGGAGATTCGATCAAAATTCTTTCCAAAATTTGTACAGACGCGGAAATTCAAATGGTTCATAACAAAATTTTGGTTGAACTTCTCGGTAACTCAGTACGAAATTATAAATGATACTGCGTTTTTTCCGGAGTAAACGGACAATGCTTTTCTCTTAATAAATTGTCAATAACATTTACAAGTAATGCAATCTAAATGAATTGGACATATTTAACAAAGCAAAGCACAATGAGTTGTTCTCTGGTAGGTCTTGGAATCCAGCAGGATTTTTTTCCCATTCCTTTTTCATTATCAAGCTGCTGATTTATTCTACTTCTTCACTGCATTAAATGACCCAAAGTGGCGATTTGGATGACAAAAAAATATGTAAACACGCCATTCCCATGTTCCAATGGCAACGAAATTGTTAAAATTCTCGTCGACATCTGTTAAAGTGCAATAAATAAGTTCAATCAATTTTTTGTCCCAAATGCCACCCGGAAATTCAGCTACAAAATAAGCCATTTAGCTAGCGATCACGGTAAGATTACCGATTCACTCCTGTCTCATAACTTCAGGGCGAAAATGTCGTAAAACGTCACCGGGCGAGAAGAACACAAGGCCCACATATACATCGAAAAGTAGATTTACAAAAGGAAGATAGACGCCTACCCGCAGTGATCCTGGACATTCCCCAACCGGTGGTCAAATAATATCGTTGCTCCCATCTTTTTTGCGGTCTCACATCACCAGGTTTCATGTCCAATCGGGGGATATCTACGGGCCACCCACAGGCCATCGCGTCAAAATTTGTGTATGCAGACACGAGGAGAGACAGTGAGTATGAGTGATGATGAGTCATTCTCGAGGATGACATCTCATTTTGAATTGAGGAGGAGGTCTTTTTTAAGTTCCAGAAGTTTTTGATAAAACATGTTTTTTTATTTTGCAAATTAGTGTTTATATACAAACAGTGGAGGGCTCATAAAATTCTAATTTTTTAATGACATTTTGTTTGCGATTAAGGAGAAAGCGTCCAAGTATACCAGTTTCCCTAGAATTAGTTATATGAATGATAATATTGAATACTCAATAAAAAAAACATTAAATTATATTGAGAATGATTGAATTAGACAAATTTTTAGCAGTCAAAAACACATTCTTTGATAGAAAAATTGGATTTTTTTAACGGAAAAAATTAAATTATGTTCATATTAAATTTTAAATGTTCATAACCTTTTGTTGTTCAGTTTCATCCATACTCGATATAATTCGGTGAAATGAATCGATTAGTCTCTGGTGGGAAGTAAAGGAGAGTTCAATAAGGAGCGTCGTCACTTCAGCTGCCATACTCCACGACTTTAGCTGTAGCTACTAAAGTACGTTAAATAATTATTTAAATAGAGCTCGCGCTCTGTCTGTCTAGATTTAAAAATTCAGTGGCGATTTACAAAAGTCGGATTCCATTGCAATCAATTCTAATTTTTCTCCCTCAACTTCTAAATATACAATTTCCCTCGCGTGAACCACGCGGACCACCCGCAAGCCTCCACGCGAGGCCAACATGCCATAGACTGCGTATTCAGAACAGGCGAAACGGCATTGACACAGCCGGATTCACCCGATGAAGGGAAAAAAAAGAAAATTCACCTTTGATGAATGTTGAAACGTCTCATTCACAAACCACCAATCACCGTGACCTCCCGTCGCTTCTTTAACCTTCTTCCATAAACGCGAAAAGTCTCTCGAATAGGAAGAATTTCCACCTTAAATTTCCGGTCCATTCAGTATCCTTACGGGCGTGAGGTGCCTGACCTTTTATTGACCGAAAATATCTGTTCATAAAAGTCAGAAAAACATCGACAAAAATTCAGATAAACACTCAACTCTCCATAATTGAGCAAACCATAAAAATAATACGACTTCTACGAAAAAAATACTTGGAACTTCGGGAATTACTGCTTTGCATCCAATAAACTATTGAATTGAATAGTAGTTTTGTATTTTTCGAGTGTTCAAATACAAAATGCGCTTTGGGAACATAACAATGGACATTTCTACAGAAATTCAGAAAAATTTGTTTAACAATCACTTGAGTGTTTCAATTTTCTACCCTTACGACGAGAGTGTAACCTAAGCACAGTATTTTAGATCCACAAAACTTTGAAATATAAGTAGTCAATAAATATTTACTTATCAAACATTCAATATTTTAAAAATCTCAGAAATTCTTAATAACATGAAATAATGAATATCAATCGTTGCAGACAATTCGAAGTTTTCTAAAAACGACGTAAAAACAAAGAGCAAGCTTATTAATTTTGATTATAAATTTAACAAAGTTATTTTTTAAAATAAATAACAGACTTTGAAGTATTTTCAAAATCCCTGACAGATCGCTCGATTTAGACCTCGACTTGTTCAGTTGGTCGAGTGCTAGTCGATCACCGCTTTATAGGTGACATGTAATATTAGTCGACTATAGATCGACAAGCGTTCATCTAGCCGCCGACCAGAGATTAACCAACGATTCACTAGCTATCGACTGTGTGAACAATTCGATACCTTATCGAATCGCTATTAATTCACTACACGGTGAGAAAAATTTCATAAAATTTACGTGTCAGTTCCGTAATCTGCGAGTCAAAACAATATTCCGTAAAAATTACGGAACAGTGACGTACTCTTTGTACGGCACTGTGCTGTAACTGTTACGGAATATTGTTTTGACTCGCAGATTACGGAACTGACACGTAATTTTTATGGAATTTTTCTCTCCGTGTATCGAACGATCTGTCAGGGATATCAGAAGAAATCAAAGGAAAAATCCTCAACATTTCCTACCGGAGAATTATGGTACTTGAAAAAAGGGTTAAAACCCCTGAACATGAAATCTAACTTTTCGTGAATTCTCAAAATAAATGACGGGTTCCCTCATCTCGAATTTGTGTCAAATTCACTACAAAGAATTTCGTGCAGATGTAAGAAAAAAAGATATATAAAATGTATCAGCTTCATCGGTGATCTACAACTATTGCTGAATTTTCAGTTCGCCGGGGCAACAAACAACTCCGGACCTCCCTCACAGCCAAGCATTCTCATAATTCGTCAAATTTACGGTGATTACCCCGGCAATCAACGACCTAATTGAATCTAACCCCCAGACCTCCCCATAAACTCCCATCTCTCCAACAATCCCGCCAAAACCTTTGGACTCACGCGACAAATAATATTTGCATGACTCTGCGAACACTTGACCTTGAGCTGGGAGTCTCATTAAGGGACCTGTACGAGCTAATTACCGCGGCGAGTAGCCAACGAGACGCGGGGTGTCGTCCGGTCCATTCATGTATCGAGACGAAGTCGCTCGAAAGAAATGCTGAAAAAAACAGACTTTTTAAAAAACACCGAGAGGAAAGAGAGAGAAAGAAAGAGAACGAGAGAGCGACAAGTAACGGAACAAAGTCGGCGGAGTGCATGGCCGTGGCACTGATGGGGTCTGGTCACTGGATTCCGGCAAGGGTGGAGACAGTGAAAGAAGAAACTCGCTTCTAATTATCCCGCATGGTCCTAAGTAGTCTCGTTCCAGCCTCTCCCCCTCGTTTTCAGTTACGCGCGTCGCGAGTGCTTCAAGTGGCGACTGACGGAGAAATGAAAAGAGAGTAGGAATGAGAAACAGAAGAAGTTGGAAGCCAATTCTCATTGCTTCGCGAATGGTAAAGGAGAATAATGAAAATGAAAAAAAAAATATAATGGTGAAAAAGAGAGACGGACGGGGGGGGGGGGCAATAAGAAAAAAACGAGCGAGAGGATCAAGAGCAGCGGCACTGGATGCTGTGGAATACATTATAGACTCGTTCCCTCGGATCCGGGCCCCCATTAAAACGTCGCTTCTCCTTCGCGGTTCTCTGTATTCCTCTCTTTCCTGTTACTACACCCGTATGTCTTCCTCGGGGGTATTCTCCCGGTTTTCAGGTGGAATACAGTCTACGGAGATGTGAGAAACCGGGAAAAAGGAAATGTAGGATTGCCGGAGGGGAAAAAGTCGGGTTTCGACGGAGATTTTAGGGATTTTCGAGGGAGGAGATTCAGCGTGAGTTCCTGAATTTGAGGGAGAAGCGTAAAACCCGAGTTTTGGCCGATTTATTCGGTTCGGGCCCTGTGAGACTGACATTTTTTTATTAGTGGGTAGTTGCAGGAGACAGGTAAGGAACTTTCTTCAGTGCTAGCTTATTGCTTCTCGTGGCGTACTGCTTTGTGGACAAATTTTATTGTGATCAGTTCGAAAATTTACTGGAGAATATTATCTAAGCCTGAGAATGGAAATAGGTGCACTATTAAAAATGTTTTTTTTCTTTGGGCCTCAAGAATCGCGTGAATTCGCGGAGACTCCGTATGGGATATTCGCTCAGTTGTCAGGTGGAGTGAAGCGTGTTGAGATGTGAGGACCAAGGAGTAAGAAAATGTGGGATAGAGAGGCGGGTAAAAAGTGGGTTTTGGCGGAGGTTCGATAGATTTACGAGTGAGGAGATGTGCTGTGAGCCGAGAGTTCTTAAACTCGAGTGCAAGGAACAGTAAAACAATTTTTTTTTGGGTATTTATTTATTTGAGGCGCTGGGCTACCAATTTTTTTTTCAATTCCAAGATAATTACGTTTGCTTATTACGTTTTACCCTTTCATTTTCCGTACAGATTTTTATCGCTATTTATTAATAGCCTGGAATGTTGATCGGGGAATAATTAAAAAATATCAGAGATTGATTAAACATTTAATGAAGTGCTCGTCGATCTGTTCATCCTGAGGTGAGTGCGAAATTTGTCTCGAGAGCAGGATGAAGCAATGTTTGTACAGCATGACCTTCCACTCTCACTCGTACGCTGACGGGTTTCGTGAGATAATGTGACATCTAGGAAAGTGAAAAATCGACGTTAGAACGGGTGAATGGAGGAGCGGTTCTTCAAGGGTATGAGAACAAGAAAAAAAAATAGAAAGAGGGGGGAAGATGGAGAAGTAGGGGAAACTACTGACATGGCTTGCTCCGAGATTTCAACGGTCGCGCGTGGCCGGCGCGTTCCTTGATCCCCCTCTTTTTTAATCTCTTTTTCTTATTTCACCGACTTCTTTTTCTTGCACTCTCTCTTTCATCTCCCTGATCCTGGCTTTTTTAGGGGGGGAATTCATTAAAGAGTTCAGTTAATATTTTATTCTTATGGGAGCAAAACGAGTTTTTTTGAGAAAATTTGTCACAATGGGAGTAGAAAATCATGGCAAACAGAACTCATTTTTATTCTGCTCGTGAATTTAAAATTTCATGTGAAGGAGGTAAAATGTTTGAATTAAAGACAGCAGAGGACATTTTTTTCCTTCATTGACATAAATGATTTTTTTTACCACCTTGGTATTCTTAGTGTATACTAATTTGTAATTAATTTGTAATTTTGTTTAATTTTAGTTCATTCAATAAGTAATTCTCAATATATATTAATTTGAACCAATAGAAAATACTTTTAAATGCGAGGAAAATCCCTAGCTATCATTATTTCTCAGTCGTTGATTAATTTATATTAAAAAACGTTTCCAGAATTTCTGCAATTGACTTATAGAACAAAAAAAACTAGCGTTTTGTGGAATGCAATTTGGATGTTACTGATTAAATATAATTTTTTCGTAATCACACATCAAAGTAAAAATGATGAAAAGTAATAAATGCAATGAATATTATCGAAAGTAGATTTTTGCATATAAAATTAGATAAAACTGAAAAAGTTTGCTTTTTACAGATTAATTTATATAATAACTGTCAATTTGCACTCTTTTTCCCGCACAATTTTGGTTGTTAATAATTAATAATCAATAATTCAATATAACCCAATTGTTTAACTTGTCTCGAAAAACTCAAAATCTGGTTTAAAAATCAAGTTCAAAGTTATGTAAATAAATAACTTTAAGAAAAGAAGACCTGTTTTACTGTAAGTACTTCACTAAAATGAGTTATTTCTTTTTATTTGAAATTAAATTTATGTCTTCTCAATGTCACAACCGGTAACCTATAATAGTCTTAATTTTTCGAACAAGAGAGAAATTGTCTTCCTTGGGCGACTTTTTCTCCGTCCAAAATAGTCGACAACACCCATCTCATAACAAATGTCATCATCAAATGTTGCACAACTCGTGGAAATGCCCTCCCCATTTCGTAATTTCCAAAATTCTAGGGTCAGAGTTTGGAAATTGCCTCGAAACTACATAAGTATACAGTGGACTTAGAAAATTCTAGAGCATGGAAAAACGTTTTAGCGGTGCCACCACCTTATTTCTCCATGCAAGCCAAAAAATCGTTAACGATCCGATGTTCCTGTGCTGACGAGGGATGCCTGTCCCCTCCCGCCATTATCCCTGTCAATGTCCTTGTGGTTTTTGAGTAAATAACCGGTCGAAATTCACGGTAATCGCGAGCTGACGTGCCTCCACAAGTTTTTTTTTCCATATTCTTTCTTCAAGAGGAGAAAAAAGAACCCCAAGGGAGTGATGGAACCGCAAACCCGGCGAGGAGAACAAACGAGATCAACGCGACGAAAACATCGGGGAGAGATGATGGGCCAACGATTCCCCGTTTCTTCATCAGATTTTTCGACATCTAAATCCGGTCCCTTCCGGTACATTTCTCAATGGGCACTAGCATCAGTATCTTTGAAAAAACATCTCGTTTCTGGTGGTTTCTAACAACAGGAAAGAGCAGAAAAACTATAACGAGGACAAGCCGAAACAGCAGAATAAAAAGGGAAAATTCACATGTCCTCGTGAAATTATTTCTCCACATAACGAATACGTTACAAAAAACAACTATTGTGGAATTACAGTAATTTTTCGTTTTGATCATTTTTGCAGAAAATACCAAAACAGAATATCGAATTTAATGACTAGTAGAAATTACCGCAATTTTGTCCCGCAAATCAGTTCAACTTGTCGTGAATCTCTTCGTTATTGAATTAAAAAAAAAAATCTTATTTTGTTAATTCGAAAAATTAATTATTTATTTATGCTTCCTGGAATTAAAAAACTGCATAAACCTTTGAAAATTATCTTGAAACAAGAAAATCCGCCCTGATTCGAAGACCTCTGTTTCTCAATGTGACAACAAAATTATTTATCAAGAAATTTATAAAGATTTCCTTCTATCAAGTGAATCGTTTTGTTCCCAAGTTATTTTTCTTTCAGTGTACAACCATACGAAAGAAGAGAAGAACTACAATAAGAATGAAAATTGCAATTTGCTCTATTATCATTCGATTCTTAATTCAATTCTTTAATCTTGAAAAATAAAAATTCCGTCGATCAGATGCTCAACTAATAAACTTCAAAGATACATTTCAACCGAAACTTCTCTCGAACCATTGTCCCACATTTGAAAAATAGAAAGCGTCTCAAGCATGTAATTTTAACTTTCGCAATATTCGCAAGTCATCGCACCGATCATTCGTTTGCCCTCACCTCCGGAAAAGTCCCTTTGAAAATTCTACTGGAGTAATTCATCAATGAGAACCTTCCGCAGTCGAATAAAATGGGAGTCACATATACCGACGAAAATTCTCTCGCCACCACGACCTTTTTACGGTAGGTTAGTAACCCCATCGCTCTACCTGAACCTTGCCAATGATAGTCCCCCCGAGCCTCTTGTACATTGGACAATATAACCCCAAGGCTCCATCAATTTATTGATCCTCCTGAGCCTAAAGTACTCCATTCATTCCTCCCGAAATCTACGATTTTCCATTACCGAAAGGTATGAAAATTACTCCTCCGGGTTGTACCGTTAAACTTAAGGACAATCGAGAGGATTTTGGGAGGGTAAGATATTCGCGCTACCTAGTGGGGTTTTTGTTCCGTTTACCCAAGAATTTACCTGACTCTTCGAGTCAGGTGTACAGAGAATTTTAACCTGTCGCTTTTCACCTCCCCTCCTCGCTCGCCATCGACGACTTATAATATCCTTGCGAAGATGTGCTCATTCATTGGGGACTATCCATGAATAAATTGCTCAGTCAGAAATTTTACCTCTCAAGTAATCCCTCTGCGACAAGTGGAAATTACAACTGTCCACCTGACACTCAGCAGAAATCTCTTCGTTCTGTCGAATATTGGCAAATACAAGAGCCCCGAAATTTCAATTTTGAGTGTTTTATGATTCTATATTTTTTTATTATCCGAAACAAATTTTTAAAAAATTCAAAATTATCAATATCAATATCAATATCAATGATAATGTAGATGTAACCCACACTATGATTACCACTGCGCTCTAATTAGACGATTTGTTTGAGATTTTTTTAGTTTTTGAATTATTCCATAAAATTGCAATGCAAAATTTTACAAAATTCATGTTCCAATGAACAAATTTTCATTATGTCCTGTAGGATGTCAAATGTTTTGCATAATTTTTCATTTATAAACAAATACTGATGCGTGTTTAGAAAACGTTAGACTATTGTCTATGGGGTATAAAAAATTTAATTGATTTTTTCAAACCTAATTTAACAAATTGCGATCTTTATTTCTTATGATAATGAAAATGGCGATTTTCACCTAAGAAACTGAGTAATATATTCATGTTTTTACTTTTTTTAGAATAAACTGCAGCAAATTAAATTGAAAAAAAAACTTTTTCTAAACATTTTTTATTATTTTTCATTTATAAAGCAGAGTTACTTTGAATGGAATTTTCCATGCCATGTGAAAAGTAATACTGTTTATTTTTTAATTCCTCCTGTTTCGGAAGTTTATATATTTTCATACTAAAAAAAAATATTCAGCGCGAAAAAAATCGAATTTTTATGGATAATTATGCAGTAAACTCAATAAAATTCATGAATATTAATATCCCACATCTTTTCGATCATATACTTTTTTTTTTACTTGAAGTATTTCTGAACAGTTAGCGTTCAATTTGCATACATGTCAAGTAATTTTACATGGTGGTAGGTATATCTTAGATATTTATGGAACATTTTTGGAGGAATTCGTTGATAATAACTAGCGGATTTTTGTCTAGTCTAATTAGGAATTCTCTTATATGGTATGGTGGAAACATTTTGGTGTTAATAAGTGTTTCGTACATGATTTTTCTGGGAATATGGTAAAGTGGGGATTGCCACAAGACATATACTTAATTGGACATTTCCATAAATAAATTATTCAGCTTAATTTTTTATAACATTATTGATAGATTAACGACTCACAATATTGAAAATGAAGAAATTCCGGGCGTAGGAATATCGGGCCACTGAATAATTAAGAGGAAACACTCCGCTCCCCCTCCCCCCCCCATTGTACTTTCTGCCGCTCCCGTCACAATTCTACATGTTTATAGAATAAAAAAAGACGTAATTAAACGATATAATCTCATATTACTGTAAATCTAAAAGTGATAAAACCCAAAAAATAAAAATAATACGTGAACTCCTGAAATGATTCTTCAGAAGCAAAAAGTGGATATTACAGCTATTTCCCTGACAATTAGGTTCACCCAGTGCGATTCGTCTAATATTTACAGTACAACGGCTATAAATAGTCACTTTTACCCACAACAATAAGTAAACATAAACATTGTTGAGAAAATAAAACTTAAAATTATTGTGAATAAACAAGTGATACAATCATGAAAATACGTGTGTATGATTATTTACTGCTATCATAATCTGTGTTCTGACAAATTCCTCAGGGATTTTGCCAGTAAAATGGCCACTTTATTTATAACAGAATGAGTGTGGCGGTATTTGAATACTCCTCCAATAAAGTTCTTGTCATAACGAAAACTTCAAGGAGATCTGCTAGGAGTTACGGTCATCAGGTTGAAGCGTAATCAAGTAAAGCGTGTCGAAAATCCTCTTTTCCTGTTCTGTGTTCTGCTCTGGTCTTCTTTGGTCAGTGCAATAAATCTACCATTTTACCCCACCCTTTTATGATATTAATTGCTCCTGTATTCCTCCGGAATTTATGCGGCTATTTGCATGCGAGGAAGAACGTTTTGCATGAGTAAATACAGGTAGTGATTTATATTGATATCGTTCAAATATGCGTTACTTTTACACAAATAAATTGTGTTTGTTTACGGAGGAAATTATGAATATGAAGGATGTTTTCATTAGGAAAAATGATTAACGGCCGCTATTTGTGAATCTTTGATTCGTAGCAGAGAAAGGTTTCCCTCATTTTTTATACTTAACAATGAAAATAATTTATCCAATAGTAATGCATGGAAGACAGAGGACATTGGGGATTCTTCATTCAATGTTCATAATTCAAAGACAAATTAATCAATGGAGTTCAGCTGAAGGTAATGACACAAGGAAACATTATCCAATTTAAAAAAAAATACCCCTTTCAATCAAAAAATTCATAAATTGTTAATGTTTAGAAAACGTAATTTCACGTCGCAAAATACGTATAGTCGCCTACTGCAGGGAAAAAGTAAGAAAAAAGACTTAAACAAATGATTCCAGAGTGATGAGTAAAAAGTCAATGAACAGTGGAATGGACAATAAAAAATTTATTCGATTGAATCAAAAATTGGATAACTTAACTGAAAATTTTTTAAAAGTTCCAAGTGTGAATTTTTCTATTTCGAAGCAAAATGTAAAATAGAAATTTTAAAATTCGTCGGAAGTTGGCTGTAATATAGAATTACAGCCATTAAATTTTCATTTCCTATGAAGATAAAATAATCTCATGTAAAATATTCCTTTTCCCACTTTTACATCCATCAATAAGAGAGCCATGCGACCCTTCAATCATTAAGTGTCTGTTCTGCACCTCCAGGTCAAATAGTTGTCCCTTCAAATTGTTTTATTTCAGGCTTCGAAAAAAACTCAAGACCAGAAATTACAACTGTCCCCTTTGTAATTAAGGTAGATCCCTTAAACACCCACCCGTACCATTTTCTCCATCTTGACCAGCGACCAGAGTAATAAACCATGCACTTCACCCACTTCTGGGGCAGACTTTTAATTGCACCTGTAGTCCTCCGAGTTATACGGTTCATTTACAAGCACACGGTTGTATTTGCGTGCCAACATTTTCAAATTTTTCCCTCAAATTTATCTGGGTAGACACTTGACTCCGTTTACCTGGCACGCCTCAATGGAAAGTGCTCCACCCCAAAGATCCAAGGATGCACTAGTAATTTTCGCACAAAAGTCCTCCAACCATAGCGAAACACCTCCCCGAGAAAGCCCCGCCGTCAAAAGGATCAAAGGAAAAGTCCTCAAGGTTTCAAAAATTATCGGAGACAAATTTTGATACTTCGATAAAATTATTTCATATATTTAACGAGTTTATCAGCCGATAAAATTACAAAATCAGATATAAGGCACTGGCATTTCAGTCGAATTAATGACGATACAATTTTTCATCGATAAATTGAGAAACTCATTCACTAAAATAAACGATTCGTCCATAAATAACTGAGCGAATTAGAATTTCGAGTGAATTTACATTAATTTTTTTTTAATCCCTTTTTCGCCTAAGGCGAATTTATGAATCATTATAATTCTACTCGTTCATTCGCTCTATCTCTCTGCTCTATCTTACATTTTTAATTCCGTAAAATATCTTACCATTAACGTAATATACAATATTTATAGAATTAAAAAAAAATATGTACATAGTCTCTTTTTGAATTCATTAAAAAATATACTTGTACGGACAAAAATTTTTCGACGACTCGTAAACTCAGTATTTCAACGAGTTTAACGAAAAACGTTGGTGAAATGTTGGAAGGTATCTTCTCAGCGGGGCATCAGCTCCTCGCATCGTCTTCTTCTTCTTTTTCCTTTTCTTCTTGTTAAGTACATAGAGGTTGTTGTACAGAGTGTACATGACTAGATCACAGTTGATGGAACAGCCCGAATGAATTTTGTTTAACGTCCACCTGGATTCGCCTCCTCATTGACATCTCTCGAATAAATAATTCTGTAATCAAGCAAAAGTAATGGAAAAGGTTAATACATCTATTGATCAAATTGATCACGCTTGTACGCAATGGCCAAGTTTCTCGGGGCCCCAAAAAAACTGTCCCATTATTCATCTACGGATGGATTTAATTCACTGAAGATTCGGTGAAACGCGTTTTACCGGGGTTCAATGCCTCGTATATCAGTTCTTGCAGGTATGAATGTGAAAAGAGACGGGGGAAAAAAGGGAATGGAATGAAAAAATACACGAGGGGATGATTTCTCAGGTAAGGGCGGGTTTTTACGGGGAGGGGGGAGGGGGGAGATGGAGAAAAAAAAAGAGAAGAAGGAATTGTATATACCGGTTCAAAAACCGACAAAGAAGGGAGGGGACGACTGGTATATCCTGAAAGACGCATTCAGGTTAAACGCACCGCGTGAGACGAAATTGTCCTCGGGATTTTTAGATGTTTTTTTTTTCTCTGGATGTGTGTCGAGAAGCAGTGCCAGGATACTTGTTGCATAAAAAGTATGACTGAACATTTAATGGCGAATGTAATTAATGAATACGAGAAACAGAAATTGCCCAAATGAGGGAAATTAATTAACAGTGAAATTATTGCAACTATTTACATTATTAACGACACTGTTACGGAAATATTAATGAATAAATTTTTTCAGAAGAGAAAAAGAAAATAAATAAATAATGAGGTTGAAGAAACGAGAGTCTACGATTGTTAAATGAAAGAAATACCCAACAAAAGCGAAAAATCCCGAGGGTTCAATCGCGAGAAGGAGAGGAGTTTTAATAGTGAATGGAGTCTGCGATTTGAATGGCACGGAGGAACCCCGATGGGGATATATTTTTCAACGAGGGGTCCCTCACTGAATCCATTGTGTGCCACGCCAAGGTCACAAATTCGGGCTAAAGAAATTTCTTTCAGGCTTCTTGCGCCCGTGAACGCGGGGGTAACTCTCGATTAGCGGCGTTATTTGAATTTCAAGAATTTAGCCACGGATTTTGTCCAGCAGGCAGAAAATCGTCGAGGAACATTCATAAAAATCATTACATACCTCGAGAATCATTGACGATGAGCCGTGGAACGTGGATATTCAGTCCTCATTGGCTCTGCTGCCACCAGGTGATGACATCAAGTAACTCCTCATCCTCAGGACTCATTGGATCATAATTATCATAGCTATCGGTGTGCGGTTGATACAATGCTGTCGATGCACTACCATATCCCTGACTACCACCGGACGATGTTTCGGAGATGAAGCTCGGGGTCGGTGAACTGGATGCCTCGGAGCACGGCGGTGGTACGAAGGACGACGGGCTCGGATTCTGCCTAAGATGCTGTCGATGTATATCCGTAACATGTGGTGAATGCAAGTCGTTCGGGTGCATATCAATTCTCGAGGTTGAGCCACAGGTGGATGATACTGGCGATGGTGATGTTGATGGTGCACTGCTTGTCTCCGAGCTGTCGTCGTCCAACAAGCGTTGAAGACTTCTGATATATTCAACTGCCATCTTCAGGGTTTCAACCTTGGACAATTTTTTGGAACCAGCCCGCGAACCTCCATGGGTACCCGCTGTATTGCCTCCCAATGCCTGGGCAACACTCTGGGGTATGTGCTGGCGAAGAGTTGCAAATCCATTGTTAACTTGTTTAACACGATTTCTCTCGCGTGCATTTCTTCGCGCCACGGAGGCCGGCTGATGTGGCACTGTTCCATAGGGTGTTGTCTGATACATTTTGCTCCTCTTGCAGTTCTGCATCTTGAGATCGTTATTCGTAACACCACCAGTCGAGACAATCACATTGCCCCGCTGGACATTCATGGCTCCATTGTTGGAGATATTGTTAGTATGTAAACCACTGTGGTGGTGATGCTGCTGCTGTACGCCCAACATCATTGGTAATGAATTCTCGTCGTTTGCTCCCACTAAGGTCATCACACAATTATCGCGTCTTACCGACTTGTGAATCTGTATACAATTACAAACTCAGGAGATTTTTTTTCACACGTGACAATTTTAATTGAATACTTGGACTATGATAGTACGACGTTTATGATTTTAAACTGTATGAAGAATCAACAGATCGCGTTTGTTTTTATATATTGAGGAACCAAATCGGTGGTTTGTGCACCCTCGATGCTCACTGTACGGTTGTGGCTCCCGAAATGCCTTGCTGAGGAGGGTACGGGGCCTTATATAAGCCGGACGGGCACGCGCCGCATCCCCACCATAGGGTCCCATACTCTACCGGGGCCCTAAACCCTCTGGTGCCCCCTCCATCCCTCCGCGAAGTACGGACTGAAGAGAGAAAGAGGAGAAAAAACCCTGTGGCACATCCCCCTCTTTCCTCCTATGGATTCTCTGTTCTATATTCCTCTTCTTTGCCCCTCCTACGGCTACATCTTCTTCTCACTCTTTCTCACTTCTCTTGTGGCTTTCGGCAGGAGATGGAGGCACAGAGGCCCTACGAGAGGGTCCCAAATTCACATCTTGTAAATAAAATTTTCTAATTTTGTTTTTTTTTTGTTGTTTTGTTTCTTGAAATTATATTTTATGAAGATTTTGACGTTCAACAAGTTTTAGGTTTCGTAATTCAGAGAGGATTGATGTGTCTATTTAGACATCTTCAACAAATGTATTTTCTGCTATTTCCATTTATTGGCTATAAATTCAATTTTTTAATCCACAATAAACATCGAAACAGCGAGTCCCTAAACAAAAACAGACTTAATGCTAATGCAACAAACAAAATCCTCTACTTTATATCGAGTCTGGTTTAGCTTCCTTTGGGACTTTCATAATTATTGAAAATTTGAATTATAATTTATTATGGTTAATCATAATTGACCCACTCCCTATTATTGTTTTTGTAATAACCTACATGAAATTTCTATGAAACTTTTTGTTTATTATTCAGAAGAGACGACGACAGAAGTCGTGAATAAGTAAATTGTTTCATATGTCTATCTTCTGCTTTACTTCATAAAAAAATGTAAAAATTATTTAAAAAATTAATTGCAGTCGACGAATTACAAGGGCAGTGTGAGAAACACTGTGCGTAGAGTCTGTATCATCCCCACCGGCAGCCGAGGAACAAAATTTGAACAGTTACCAAGTGAGAAAGAGAGAGAATGGAAAAAAAGGAGTCTGAGCAGCAGAATTGCCTGTAGCGACATACAGACAGAGACGAAAAACATTTTTTGAGACTCCTCGAGGGAGTACGAGGTGCAGTACGAGGGAGGGGTGGGGATGATGCCTCACGATGGAACGCGCACATACATACGAAGGGGGAAGCTGAGACGCGAGCCGTTCTCCCTTCCCTCGGCTCGTGGCGCGCGCCGTACCACAGCCACCATCCCCCCACTACGTTTTATTCGGCCTCGGGGCGCACACCGCGTGCGTTCGTGCGAGCATCTCCGATATATACTCTCGGCTCGCGCGCCATCCCATCCACTGGCTTCGTTTTTTATACATCGGTATATTTTGGATGTGTATTGGTGTACCGGCTGCCGAACGACTTTGGCCACCACCACATGCGTATGAGGGACGGCGAACAGGTATGCCCTGTTCCCTTCTCTGTATCACGAAAAAAAAGAAGAGTGCACTCATTGCGTAGGTTGTCACGGCGAAAGTAACCGGTGACTCTTCAATTTTTTGCCAATTTTATCCGGAATTTTATGTTTGTTTTAAATTACCTTTAATTTCAGAACTACTCTGTGGTCACTGTTGAAATTTTTGAGGAAATTTCCGGTTCACTGGAATCAAATCGGTTTTTGACTCATGTAGATCGCGATTTAAGTTAAGTTACTTTTGGCGTTCACTGCAAATGTACATCGCGATTCACTGTGCCACTTAGGAAAATATTGAGATAAATATTATATTATATACATTTTATTATTAGATTCATATAGGATAAATGTTGAACAATGGTTAGGAATGAATTTAGAAACGATTTGTGTTCGGCATTCATTCATTTTCATCCCTACCGAGCGGCTTGACAAATCCATTGAATTTCTGAAAGTGATATCGGCCCTTTCATAATTTTTCTGTCCCTCAGACGAATTCAATGACATTCTTTTGAAGATCACTGATCATCTGGCAATGAAATTTCATTTTTTTTTCTAACTTGCATTGTCTCCACTCGCTCCCACAAGTTCCAATTAGGGAACATTTTCTCACCTTCAGGTGAAACTCACGCGAATTGAAAGTGTCAATTTATTTATTGTATTTCAAGAATTATGGAAAACATAGCAAAGTTATGGGGAATTTTTTATTATGTAGTGAGAGGTAATATTTCATATCAATGTACCATTGACTCCCAAATACCGAAATTTTTTCATTATTTTCAAAATAATTATCCTCAATTTTTTTCTCAGTGCAACGATAAATCATATTCATGATATGTTTTCTGGCGGTGCATCGAAAGAAGTTGAAAAATGCCGAGTGCAAACATAACAATCGGCCGGAATTCGTAAGCACTTTGTTTCCCTTCATTTGTATATTATTCTTTTCGATTTTATTCTCCTCTTGTTTTCGATTGCATTCACGGTGCTATATATGGGGTTGGCGACGCGTTTTTGGGGGCCAAAGAGAACACCGCCTACCGGTACGTGGCAATAAATCGGATGGCACTTCTCAAAGACAAAAGAACAAACCGAACGTGGAAACAGGTAGTCCCTGGAGAAGCGAATTGTCTCGTTGGATTTCTCAGTTTATTTCTCTCTGTTTCATTTTACCATTGTTCCAGCTGTCTCTCTTGGTGTGTCTAACGTGGCTTCCCCTTGTCGTCCTGTTTTTTTTTTTCTGAGGGATGGGGCAAGGAGCCAATGGAGGAGTCATGATCGTGACGGCGGGCGATTCGTCGCAATGCTAAAACGGACAGGCGTTCGTTCAGACACGAGACGACAATGTCGTCTGAGAAGAAGTTTTATCGGCAATACGCGATCACCATTTATTTACGGGCTTCTTAACAGTGCATGAAATGAAATGTCTTAATAGCAGGGACAACTCCTTGGCAGGATTGTGAACAGGCGCATCTGATCGCGGAATGTCCCGGACATCCAAAAAGCGGTGGGTTTACAGGATAAAATAACTGATTCAATTATGAAGGGATATCAAGGGAGAAATTTTTCATGGACTTGACTACATTGGGATTCAGTAAGGTTTCAATTAGGATCAGCTATGCACTGGGAGTTTAGATATTTCTCAACTCATTCACTGAACAATTATTGACTTTTTGAAATTATTTGTTGAGCAAAATTTCTTCGCCATTGAGACGAATTTGGATGAAATTTCTGGTAGAGACTGGGCCAATGATGCTTGGGGTGTTAATTCAATCCTTGCTTTTTCAATTAATTAGGTTAGTTAGAAATGATAAATTAAGGATATGTATTAGTAGCAATTCTAAGAAATATCTTTTTGATTTTGTAAATTTGGAGTGATGGAAGTATGGAAAGGAGTTTTGGAATGGAGACAAAGAGACAGAGAGATTGTCATACCAAAGGCACTTCACAATGATACCTGCTCGTTGCGGTTGAGAATTTGTTGCGCCGCAAGGAGTCCAGAAAAAGGTCTTCGTACCTTCCACTTTCAGAATATCCGGAGAATCTCTTTAATCCTTCGACTCATTAAAAGCGAAAAACGAACTCAATTTATTGCATAAATAGCTTGAAAAAAATCTACCCCTCGATCTAGAGGAAAATAAAATGTTTGAGTTACGCGTTTATGTAGTGGTAGTATTTTTTCCGCTTTGCGTGTAAGTTTTGACGACTCAACCGGAAAGAGTTATACCATGTCTTTAAATTCCCTCCCGACCCATTTCCAAACCCACTTATTTATGCTGAATATTTAGTAGTTCTCCCCCTGAGTTACACTTGTTCGAAGGGGCCTCGGCAGTTTAACCCCCAGGTGGTAAGTTTGTGTCAAGCATTTGTAGTTTAAAACAGATACAACAAAACTGAGTAGTTCCATGAGGAGTTGAGGGCACCGTGGGGCGCCCACTTGGGTTGTACACCCAATCGACAAAAACTGAACGGAAAGTACCCCTAATCGCTCAACACTGTTACCCTAACTGCATGAGCTACCTTGGGCTTCGTTAATTCCCTCCTCCCCTACCTTATTTCGACAATAAACCAGTGGATTGCTTTTGAAAATGTACGTCGGGAATTGTCGAGTCGTACTGAGAAATCCGAGGGGGATTACCAAACTCAAGCTCAAATCCTTCCTTCGTGAAATTGAAAAAGCTTACCGGAAAAAAAGTGAAATCTGTGCCGGAAATTGCACGACAAATACCTTCTCATGATTAAGTCTATGTAGCTTATATAAATTATTCCATTTACATCTGATTGAAATTGGATATTCAGTCGACTTCAACTACGCCATGACCAAATCTGACTAAACTCTGACTAAACTCTGCCTAAGCTCGAACTAAACCTTTATTTAAAAAAATGTTAACGTTGATAATTTAGTCAACCCAAATTCAGCCTTACTTGAATTTCCATCAATTATTGTCCTCAATTAATATCCGATTAAACTTCGACTAAGTCCAAAATTAGTGGAAAATTGATCAAAATAACTATCTTACTTCATGAAGAAGAACAAAGCGTGAGCCAGTAGTAAAATAAAAATCTGTAAAATAAACAAACCCATTCGGAAGGATGTTGCTAACTTATTAGCAAAAAACTATACGCCTTCACAGAACAAGCAATTATCCACTTGTCTAATCATTAAGATAATTCCGAATTTAGACTTGCAATCATAAATATTAAACTTGAATTCTCCTATTACAACCCAAAAAAAAATAAATCAACCACTCACAAAGAGTAGAACTTTCGAATTTAACCATCAGATTAATCACCCAAAATGAATGAAATAAAATAAACAATCTGTTATTATCGATCCCCCAAAAATTACAGTCGTCCTCTCTCGCAATGCATTTATTCTTAACGGTAGAGGACATTAATTGGTGCATTAGCCCTTCTCCTCAATCCCCACAATTAATACTAATAATTACAATGGCCAGAAGGTAAGTCAGAGTGAGACAACGTATCTGAGAGAACCACCACTAGCTTGAGCCTCTCTGCGCCGTGGTAATTATCAAGAAATTAATTACCATCCGAGTGGCGAGATGAGCGATGCGTCCGCCGCCATGAAACCGCGTGTGCAAAACTCCCGTTTGAAAATATTGCATGCCTTTCTTTCTCCCCCTCCCCCATCGGTATCACAATACAGCTCCTCTTTTTATTATCGAAAAATTGTGCGGTGGATAGCCGGAAGGATGTGCTGTTGTGCGTGGGTCTGACTGAGAGGACAAAGAAATGAAGAAGAGCTGCCCCACGAAGTTGCAAGTTGCGCAGTGCAGGCTGCCCTGAGGGCCACGTGCGTCTCAAAAACAGCCGTATATATCCCCCACAGGACCCAATCCGCAATCGTGATCATGGAGATTAGAATCTTAATGGGGTGGTTTTGACCGGTTGAACGTCGATCATTTCAACGAACGAGGGTACATTCGGATTGAGGATCGTGTGTTCGATAGGTTTGGGGATACGTCGGACGATGTTTACTTGGTTTATTTTGATTTTTTTTTCGACTTCTGTTTTGTTTTGGGTGAAACAATGATTCTGAGTCGGTGATCCTTTGAAGATCTTCGAAGGTATTTGAATATAATTTTTTTCCTCAGTGAGGTAGTTTTTTATTCTTTTGATTGACCATTATCGGATTTTATTAGGTTGACTTCCATCAGTAGATCAGATTTTTATCAACAAATTTTAAGTCTTATAACAGTTTTGGAAAAATCCGAAATGTTTTTTTTGAGACAACCGAACACTGCCGAATAATAAACAAATGGTGTTTTAATAAGAGAAGGGGGAGAATAAAAAAATACTGGTGAAGGTAATTTGCTTTAGAAGATAGATTAAATTTATCATACAAATCATTATTAGGTATTTATTACAGTAAATATTGATTTTATAACAAAAATTGTTAAAATGCGCCTTTACTGGAATTTCAATGCTTGAAATGTTTTTATTGTCTTTTAGTTTTGATTGACTATTGTTCTTAATTCCTATAACGATTAGGATTTTCGTCAGCCTATCTTCTCCGAATATTCCTTATTCTCTTTTATGAACGCTCTCATGAGAGCGCGACATAATGTCGCCATGTTGAAACGTCACACAGTCCACATGATCCCTGATGATGAACGTTATGTTGGATTTCGTCAACTGGATCTACTTTTTGATATAGGGATTATTTTTGCGATGTCAAAGTCGTCTTATCTGTACCCATTTCTCATCTGGGCTGGTACTGCATGGGAAACCATGTAAAAACCCGAGTTGTATAGCCAGCCGATTGCGCGACCGATTGTGCCCTAACATATTCATCTGTTACACTGACTAGATGTCAGCACTAAGCGGCTTGCCGCCCGTCATTTTTGTGCGAACGAGTTGTTCCTCAGCGGTCACCCATCCAACTACTAACCCAGCACAACGGTACTCTTAGCTTGGGTGTCCACCGGAGCAAAACCGGGCCCGCCTAATTATTAGGGTCTGTGATATAACTTCTTACTTCTAATCAATTTCTTCGTGGACATTAAAAATTGTAACGTTTAAAAGCCTCAAAATCCTCAAAAGAAATATTAGAAATTCCGTGATCGTTTCAAACCGGATAATTCTGTCTTTCTTAAATTTTTTATTCAACAAATACAGAGTTCTTCTTGTCCATCAAAAAAAATTAATTTGATAATACATGAATATGAAACGCATAAAAAGTTTACGATCGTTCAGGCTCTTCCAAAGTGAAACTTCAACAATAAACTTTAAAAAAAATGAGGAGTCTATCTTGAAACTCAATTAAGAATGTTCTAAAGGACTGAATTGGCTCAATTAAAAAACTTCCAGGCAGTTTGAATTCGTAACTGACAATTAATCTTATCAGTAATTAAAAAATGAAAGAACTTTTTCCCGTAACTTTATACACGCTTCTCCCTGAATTAAAAACTCTCAAATTCACCTCAAGCGTTTTAAACCATTTATTTCCATTTTTTCAACCTCCCAACAATTGTGTCCCTCGCCACTTATTCTCACCTCAGAAACTTTTCTTCCCCCCAGGAGTGCCGAGGTCTGCGGCTTTGAAAAACCTCTGGATAATTGACGCACGTACACCATGTACATTGGGGCCGTATCGATGATACCCACGCATTCACCGCAAAACGATCGAAATGGATTTCTCATCGATATGTAACACGTGGTCCCTCCCCTTTTTTTTACGGTAGGTGAAAGTGCTCGTTCATTGCATCCTCACCTTAATGAGTTTTTTTGCCACCCTGTTTGTTGCCTTAAATGAGTAAATTCGTTGTTTCCAGCGATAAGTGGAGCATGGTGTGATTTTCGATGGCATATGAACAAAAAAAAATGCAAAAAAAGTTCTAGTGTTTGACAATGGAATGGAGACAACTGCGCAAATTGTATTCGTATTCTGAATTCTTTTTGCGTGGATTTTGCACAAATGATCATGATGGTACATTAAGGTACAAACCCTTCAGAATTTTTTCTTGTGATGGCTTTGCATGTACTTTTAACATCCTTAAAGAATTCCATTTTTTTTCAGTTTCCAATGTCCAATTTTGTTATAATTTACTCAATCCATTGGATGTGACTTGAAATGATCAGGAAAGGAATAAGTTTCGTACGGTATTCCCTCGTTATCCGAATATTACTGATTTTTTAGGTTACTTATTCGAAATAACAGAATTCATAATACATATTGAAAAGATATATATGAATTTGCACTATATTCAGGAAGGTTTGTTCTAGAAAATTTAATCTTTAATTTTTTCAAAATTTGCAATTATATTTACAGATAATGAACAATTTTTGAATGAGGCCTTTCAAAAACGAAAAGGTCAAAGAATTTCCAAAAATTTAACTTTGAAAAATTAGTTCTTTAATATAATAGAGTTAGACATCAGTCTAACAGTTCAATATGGTCCCTGAAAATGAGAATTTCGTGTACATGCCCATATTATTCTCGAAACATTCAATCAATCGCTGGCAGTAAAGTATCTCTTTGTAATGCACAAAACATATGTTTCGCAATTTAAATTTCCAGCGAAGTAAGATCACTGAAACCATGCTTAATCAAAAGAACAAAAAACTTCCGTCAAAAATCGATATCGAATTAAAAAAAAAATAAGATTCCCTGTTTAAACAAATTTTTTGAAACATCAGATAAGTTTGACAGTCGGAAAAAAGTGGGAGAATCCTCGTTGTACCAGGAGAAATTATTTCTCTACAAAAATTCCTGACCTTTGATTTTCCTGCCCCAACAGTCGAAAGCAAATCGATTCACTCAAGATTTTTGACAATCAGCTGTTTCCATGCAAATAAAACCACCGGTGTCGCTCCCTGAGACACTGGAATACCTGTTACACCTAGTTTAACCCCAAATATCGATTTCCACATGTCACATACGAAACACATCTGTCGAGGGAGGGGGGCACAGGTTACCCGCTCTCAGTACATGGGGCGCAAATGTCTGGAGTGGAAAAATATATGGGGGAGAAGGAGGAGAACAAGGCACAGCAGCTCTGCCTGTGCATACTCTAAATGCCTGTACAGCCAGTGAATCGAGTAGAGCCATGTGGGTTTCTACATGGGGTGTCCAATGCGTGTAACATATGTTTGCCCCCCTCGGCATACATGAAATGTCGTTCCTCGTCGCAGGTTGGCTGAATGTCGTGCGAACAAAACTTGATCTTGGCCTTCGTTGTATCATATTGTCCCCCTTTTTTACTGTTTTTTTTCTGTTTGGGAATGACAAAAGGTCGACAGCAACTAGTTTTAACGTCTTCTCTTTATAGGTACAAAGTTGGAATAAATGCCAACAATTTATAACTCGGTTGAGTAGTCTCGCTAGTTGTTGTATGTAATCATCTACTCTGTATTTTTGTCTGACAGAAAGTGTATGGAAATTGGAGGAATCGTTGTCCGGCATGCTTGATCGGAAGTTTTTAAATTATAAATTGCGAACATCCGCATAAAAAAGGCTACTTTGTCAATTATAGTTTCTTAGGTATTCATAGTTTTCCCTTGTCAAGTTTTTCAATTTGTTATTTTCTATCTCGTCATTTTGTCAAGCTACCAACCTCATTGAGAACTCAAAATGATCATGTTTATTAAACTTTGATAGAATGATTTTTTTTTTTCATAACAGACAACATTCTTTCAAGACTATTTTTATGTTATTATTATTTAATAGTATATTTCGTAACTCGTGAAAAAGTGGTTTTTGACTAGTGGGATTATATCCCTCACCTTCGGCTCGTGATTTTTTTCACTTGTTACGAAATATACTATTTCATCACAATGTGTCGAAAAGTTACTTTTCCAACACAGCGTGATGAAAATGTTATATACTAAACTAGTTTGGGATTTCAAGATGGATTTGTTTTCCAATTCATTGAGGAAATTATTTCGAAAAATTCTAAGACCTACATCACTTCTGGATTGATTTCTTTCATATGTCAGTCGTCTTCATATGATATTGCCATAAATATCATACAATTAATAGTATATTTCGTAGCAAGTGAAAAAAAATGGTTTTTGGCGAGTGGGAGGTTTATATCACGAGCCGAAGGCGAGTGATATAATCCCACGAGTCAAAA
>JAPYZM010002234.1:0-14607 GCA_030522845.1 Psyttalia concolor
ACGCTGTGTCGGAAAAGTAACTTTTCAGTCGCTCGATACGAAGCAGAGAGTGACTGAAAAGTGCTTTTTCGACACATTGAGATGAAAAATATTGTTACAGTAAGGTACAGTAAGGTTAGTATTATCTCAATAATGTTAGGAGAAATTGTCAGAATAATTTTTTTGTTGCAAAATTGATCAGCTAGAAAAATGGTTTTGTGACATTATCTTTTAAAGCCACTCCTGGCTGAGATAATCTGCGTGTTATAAAGATAGGAAGTACACATCTCGTTTGACCACTTCGTTACCGATTTGTAACTTTATCTAACTTGACGATAGCTTACGGCAGTCTCACAGTTTCTTCCGCGTAACGATATTCCGCTTGATTCGGCATATAAAATGCTCAATTTTATTAAAAAAATACTTCCAATAAACTATGATTGCGGTGATTGATATAAGATCGCAATCGATCGCAATATCTGGGTAAACTGAAGAATTTCTGACGACAAGCGACTTTTAGTTAGAGGAGAAATAAAATAATGTTATTTTTGTGACAAATAAGGGGAAATTCACCTTATATATTCTCTTCTCTTGGGTTTTATTAATTTTTTCGAATTATTCTAATTTTTTTTGTATCTTTCTTCGTTTTATTACTTTACTTACCATGGATACAGAAACAAAAATTACGACATAATACTCTATAAGTAATTGATATCCTTATCCAAAAGTGAGTTGAACAAAATTCTAAAAATTTAGAACACAAAATCTGTATTTTTTCTTCACCTTTCTCTAATAACGACCACATTCACTGACAAAACCATTAATAAATTACACTCCCTTCGAATGTAGAATAAATATCACAAATAAGCACCTAAAAAAATGATTCCATTCATGAATGGAACAGACTCGAATAAATACTGCTGACATTGGTAATTCTATTGACAGACTCATCAGCCACTGGGAACTCCTCCTCTTTAAAAATAAGAGACAGCAATTCTCTCCTCTTGTAATTGCGCTCAACAGCGAGTACTTGAACCCCATCAAAATCGAAGTCATGGATATACCGAAAGGCATGCTCAGTCAGTAGATTAGACACTTGATATTTGTGAGGCTGTCGGAGGCTTTGATAAAGTTCATTCATTCTGATCCTCAGCGGTTGTCTCGTGTGCTCGATGAAGATGAACCTGCACTCCAGGCACGAAATCTTGTAGACAGTATTGACTCGATTGTCAGTTGGCAATTTGTCCTTGTGACCATTGAAGAGCCAGCGAAGATTGCTGTCATTCTTGAAGCTCAGCGCAATTTTGAACTTCCACAGATTCGACTGGAGAGTCTCGGAGAGGCCCTGGACGTAGGGCAGTACCACATGCCTCTCCCCATTCACTCTCCTCATTCTGACAAATTCCTCTGGGTGATAATTTTTTGTGTGGAGCAAGCGTGTCTGACGTTTGCTCAATGTTCTCATCACCAATTTCCTGGGATACCCATTCTGACATAATGATCGCTTGATGAACACCAGATTCTTCATGTGAAACTCAACATCAGAAAGGAGAAGAGCTCGGTCCACTAGATTACAGATCATAGCAATCTTCTGGTTCTTGGGATGATGAGAATAATAATTCATGTATCGCCCAGATGACGTCGGTTTTGTGTACCAATCGATATTAATTTTCCTGCTTTTTCTGATGAGAGTCACCTCCAGATAGTTTATCCTGCCATTCTCCTCCTTCTCCAGCGTGAATTGAAGACGGTTGTGGTAAGAATTAAAACATGAGAGGATTGAGTCGATTTTATCTTTGGGAATCAGGGCTAGAATGTCGTCGACGTATCTCGTGTAGAAGTACACGGGAAAATCCAGCCTCTTTATGCAGAAGTTCTCCAAATCCTGGAGGACAATTTCGGCGACGATTGGGGACAATGGTGAGCCCATTGCAGCACCGAAAACCTGTTGATACTTTACATTGTTGAATTGAAATGCTGATGCGTTGAAGCAGAGTGTGACAGCCTCGATGAACAGATCCTGTCTTATCGTCGTGTATTTTTTAATTGATTTCCAGCGCTTCTTTATACCAGCAATCACCAGGCGGATAGGAACATTCGTGAAGAGGGACACCACGTCCATGGAGATCATTGCGAAGTCCTCTGGGAGATTCAGAGTTCGGATTTTTTTCACCAGTGTAAAACTATTTGTGACTGACGTTCTATTGGTGGCGAGATGTGTCACTTCTTCTCTTATGCAGTCGGTTAAAATCTTCTGAATGTATTTGGCGAGGCTGTAGGTGGGCGTCCCGATGAAGGAGATGATCATCCTGTAGGGGATATTCGTCTTGTGAATTTTCGGTAGGCCGTAGGAGAATGCGATGTTTCCGTTTTTCGATTGAAGTTTACGTTTCTCACCTTTGGAATTAAATGGAGACGTTGAGTTAGTTTATTTTTGTTTTTATTTATAGACTAGGGATTTTTTATATGTCGCTCGCATCGCTCGTTCCTTTTGCTGTTACTTTTCTTATTCATAAGCACCCAAAACAAGAAATGAAAGACCCAAAATTAATTTTGGAGTGCGAAAGATTCAAATGGTCTAAGACTTTTAATCACCAGATTATCATTTTAAAGAATGCCTTCAGCTGATATTTAAACCAAAAAAATAATTATGATCTACAAATATATCCTCGCCGTTTACTGGAGGGCTTGCGAGCGAAGCGGGCAGAGGACGGGAATTTTAATTTAAAGAAATAATCATAAAATTGGTAATTATCTTGCCATGACTGGAGTAATTCGTTGAACTACTTCTGGAGTCTAAATATGTCTCACCTTCATTTATGATACCCTCCCTGTACAACTTCAGAACTATTCTATTAACTCGCCTCTGAATTTCAGGGGTAGGGTCATCCTTAATGACCGTGTACGTCGAGGTGTCACTCAGTAAATCCAACATTTTCGAGATGTACTCTTCTCTGAGGACAGCCACAGTGACGTTCCCCTTGTCAGCTTTGAGAAACATAATTTCTGGATGATCTTTATGAAATTTTTTAGTCAAACTTATTTTCTTCATCAGCACAGGATACCTCGGGGGTTGCTCCTGTCTCAAAAAATTTGATATTACGTCAACACAAATCGTCCGAACCTCGTTCTGCTGATCTTTCTCGATCAAATTCATGTGGGATTCTATTGTCGCTATGATATCGCGGGCTGGAATCAATTCCTTACGAAAGAATGGAACCCCGAATTGTTTTCCCAGGCAGGCAACGTCCAGGACGTCGTCCGGAATGTACTCCTCGGTCAAATTCACCAGCCACTTCTCGCGAATCTCTCGGGATACGCAGGGAAAGTGAGGATCGAATGATGGATGGAATTGGTGGTATCGGGTCTTATTCTGATTTTGGTGGCTCCAGCGGCTGGATTCACTTCCGTCTCGAGAGCGGTAATCATTGCAGTCATAGAGGTATGGTGGCATGATGTTAATCAGCACTTTATCTGAGGAAATTAAGTTCATCTTATCGCTGAATTTTTGGGGATGGAGGGATTGGTCGCCAATCATCCGATGCACGGGGCAAAATCCATTATCTTAAATATTATATAAATGTCTAGACAATTTTTATTGATGGGTAGACAAATTTTACTGAGAAGTGGAGGAATTTTTCATGGGAAATGAGATAATTTTTATTAAGGAGTTAAGAACAATTAGAGAAAACTTCAATCAATGAGTGAAATTTTACTGACCGGTTCGCTAATTTTTATCGTACTCCTTGGAATCGGTAATTTTTACTGAATTTTGGTTTCCGTGTAGTTGTCCTTTTTTCAATATTTCCAATTCTAAATCTAATTATATATTAAATTTTGCAGAATTTTAATCAATTGGAGTGCATCGTCTCAAGGTACACTGAGAAAAAAAATATTTTTGGTAAATCTTTATTTATTTGAAGCAAGTGTTTCTGTTTTCGAAATGGCATTTATGCAAACAAATATCCTTCAGACGAGTTTGAGTAGGTTTCAATTACGACAATCATCATTAGGTTTGTCATTCTCCATAATTACCAAAATTTTAAAACTCAGACAAGAGGTAAAATACGATACTCAGAGAAAAGTAATCTTTATCGGAGGATTTAACGTCACACGCAATATAACAATTGTCGAGCGCAATGTGATTGTCATTATTGATACCTAATCGAGATGACCTGCAAATTATACCTTCGAAGAAATTGAACTTCGGAAAAATGTAATAATTATCTCAGAGGCGAATACTTGGCAAAAATATTTTTTTCCTCAGTGGATTATTTGTTTATTTATTGCTATCTGTCAATTCGTCTAAAGTAATATTTACAATAATTTAATTGGCATATTATTTAATGAGAATGCGGGGATCACACCACCTGGACTTATAATTGTCGTCTTCTAATTAAATGACTTACGGTACTGCACAATTGTCGGTAAAATTTATGGAGTTTTCCGAGGAAAATGGGAGAGCCCATTGTGAATTTTGGAATTCTATCCGTTGTCAACAGCATTCATGTTTACCGTTAGTTTCGATTCGATGCAGTAGCAATATTGAGTAAAGTCACTTGTCGATTAACAATAAATATTCACTCGTGCACTTCAATTATTGCTGTTGTTTTATTGAACTGTCAATTGCCGTCGGTAAACATGTGGAAGAGTTAACAGTACGTCCCGAGTGGTTACTGAGCTCTGTAGTATTGAAAGTGGGAGTGGTGTTGTTATTGTGAAGATAAACAGAATTGACTTTTAGTGTTGTGGTTTCAGTTGAGGCATCAAAAACCTCAAAATTCGAATACAAATTTCATGTGGACAGTCGCTCTGATGATTAACATGTGAAGACGAATTTTTTGAAATAAGAAAATTTATTGATTTTATTTCTCAACATCTCTAACTCGACGTTTCGAATTGATTACGAATGGATCCAATAATTTACCCATCTTTACTCAAATTTTACGAAGGGATATTATTTCTATTTACAATGTTTATTCCATTTAGAAGGAATTATTGCGCCCTAAATTGTAAAGGAAGCCCATTTTTGGTTTTGATAGTCAATTTTTATGACCTGGACTATCTGGGCTTTCCTTGTATCATTAAAAATTTCTTGTAAAATTTATATTGAGAATATTCCCTGATCCCATTCTATCTATTCCAAATTCCATCCAATGAATTTATGTGACGTCACAAGAATGTGAAACGCTATTTAAATTCCCTCCCTTGAGCCTCTCAACCAAATATTATTTATTTTGAAAATCAAAATTACTTAATCCAACGCAAATGTTCAAACATTAATCAATGCATAAATCATTAATTCAGGAAAATAGACATAATTTCAGATATGTAATTCAAATTATGCAATATTTATTGCCTCTTTACAACTTCGTATCTCCATACAATAATAAAAATACAATATAGAATATACTCCAATGACAAAATACCATCGTTCACAAACATTATCAATCATATCACTGGAAAACTTGACAGGTGATAATTTCCTTTATACTAAAAATGAAGGAAAAATAAAAAAAAACAAATTAAACTAATCTATTATGAGCCCATTCACCGTTAATGAAAGTTAATGATTAAGGTGAGAGTACTAAAAATAAGGGAAAGAGTAGATTTTTTTTTGGTTTTTCATATTTTAAGAATAATCGGGATATCTTGGAAAATGATCACCAAATTTATCGTTTACTGAGCTTATTCACGGATTATGCATTATCCTTCAACCACTCTTACGTCAAGTTCCTCGTATTATCGTGTTATCCTCACGTAAGTTCTCGATTTTTAAATTAATATCCATTTTCGTTCAGTCTAATAATAGTAATGATGATTTTTTCCCCGAATTAAGGCTTAATTTTTCTAGAATCCTCTGGTTTTTTAAATTGGCCGGGAATGTAAGCTGAAAAAAAATTAAAAAATAATCATTAATAAGTATTATTCACTAAATTCTTTCCCTTGATCGTTTACTATTTATAGAGAATTAATATAATTCATTTAATGCAACTACTTTCGACTTTTGTATTCGATTGAATTATTTGCCCACTCCTAAATCTTTCAACGCTCAAATTGATACTCACTAAAGGATAATTTCAGGAACAATTCTTTTTACATCTGTGGCAACTGATCGATCGGCGTTGCGAATTTAAAGTCTTCGGGGAAGAGTTTAGAGGCATGTGGATACATGAGTTTGTAGGCTTGTCTGATTGTCACGTCAGCTACACCAGCAACATCACCGATGTCCTTCTGCGACCTCTTTTCCTCTGATGCCTGAAAGAATTGCCACAATAAATTAAATTTCCTCCGATATCTCTTTGTATTTAGGAAGTAATCAATCGCTTCAATAGTGATACCTGTGAAGCCATGTAAATGGCAGCTGCTGTGACTGAAATGGGTGATCTTCCAGGTACGATATCAATCTCCACCGCTTTCCTGGCGATATGTGTTGCAGCTCTCTGTACCATATTAGGAAGTCCCAGATTAGCACAGAATCTCGACATGAAGTCCCCGGTGGAAATCAGATCGACACTGGTCTTGAGAGCCTTCAGAATGAGCTTGAAGCATCTCCCAATCTCCTTCTTGCTGATTTTACTCACTGCCACGATCTCTTTGAAGGTACGGGGCACTCCTTCCTGGCGGCAGGCTATGTACAGACAGGCTGAGGCAATCGCATCGTTGGAACGACCCTTCAGATTTTTTCCATCGTGCACCTGCTTGAAGAGATTATTTGCACGGTCGACTATTGTTTTTGGAAGATTTATACGATCCGCCATTGCTGTTATCTCGCGGACTGCATTGTTTAAGGCTCTGTCAGAACTGTTCATCTGTGAAATTAGTTTTCGGTTTATTTTGTGGGCAAAATAGAATTTCTAAGAGACGTACATCAGATTAAACTAGAGAGTTGAGAGATTTCTCTATTTAGAATGGATTTTTAGACCGAAAGGACTCCGAATTTTTGGAAATTTTGATTTCTAAAGGATTGAGTTATTAGATTACTCAGAAGAAAACAAGCATTTATAATGTTTTATAAGTGAGGAATTTAAATAAATAAAATCATGTGAAAAAAATGGTAGTACGAGATCATATGTAGTCAATTAAAATGATTGCGCTATCACAGAATAAAATCACTTACAGTACGTCGGTTTTGATATTTAGCACTGCCAAAAGCATCAAAAGAAGCAGCACCAGTACCAGGACCAATCATAGTGGACAAATCATTTCCACTGAACAGAGGATTCTCTGGACCTCCCACACGAGATGGATCCACCCCGTTTTTCTCATTGCTAAATGTCCTCCACTCTGATCCAACATCGATAACCCTTGAAAATATCGCAGTCGATTAATAATTAATAATTGGATTAATAATTAAATTGATTGACAATTACTCTCTTTTTTTTTCTATTTTTACTTCTAGCATTCTGAAGTGTTTTAGCTTTCAATTTTAAGAAAAAAAGGGACTAAAGTTTTGTCTACGTTAAAAATTGATGAACGATAATGGATGAATGAACCAATGAACAAAATGATATTTTAATAATAACTGATACAACGCTAAAGAGGTCAGAATAAATTAAGAAAGGAAAAATTCCATTCAAGTTTCTTTAATTATAACCTACGTTTCAACAACAATTGTTGTCCTCTTCAGGGCCAATAATTAAATTTGATGAAGCGAAACCTCTCGTTCTTTTAAAAAAAATAAACCACTTATGACTTGAGCATATGCTCGTTAAGTCATAAGTGGTTTATTTTTTTTTAAAGAACAACAACAAACAACAAGATAAGTAAACAAGATAAGTATAACAAGATAAGTAAAAATAAAATGTCAGCTGATAAATATTTAAAATAAATTAAAACTATCACAAACTGCTTGTCTTTATAATTAGTTTGGGCTGTACTCAAAATTATATTTTAGTGAAATACCTGTCACCAACAACTAGACCACACTCGGAGCAGATTTGATCCCCAGCTCTGTAGTCCTCTATCAGAGGAGCATCTGGATGGGCGTAGCAACATACTCTGTCCCCATCGATCCTTCAGGACACGAATCAGAATAAAAAAAAAACAAAATTGTCATAAATTCAATCCCTTATTTAATGCCCAGTTATTCCAGTTGACTTTCGGATTGGAAAAGGGAAGGAAAAAAAATCAAACATAACCTGGAAAGAATTCCTCGGCCCGATAACAGAATTTGCTCCTGGGAATGCAGATTTCCAATGGGAGGAGATATGGAGAAGGTGACATGGGGAGGACAAACAGGACTAGCAGAATTATCATTTTTTGTATTTTAATTTGACGGGAAAGCCATTCTTTGAGATGGCGCGTCAACGTATTGCGCCACTGGGATCTGTTTTAACCTCCTCCTAGGAACTATTGTATCGATTCCCGGCATATTTTTATGCTTCTCCAGTCGTTTACTGGCTACCTCACTCATGGAACGATTTATAATTAACGATAGATTAATCGGGAAGTAGGAAATTATTGTAATTCACCTTGACATACTGGCCATCCTTCATGTATTTGTCACTTGTATTGTCGTGTGTATAAATAAAGCCGTCCGCACTGACACTTTTTCCTTGAAGGTTTGTGGCGCTACTTCGGAAAGACTCGGGTCACGATCCACTCCCGGGAAAATCACGGATGTTTAAAATTCAAATGTTTATTTTTGCAACAGACGACAACAAAGGAAGACATTCCTTTGGGTTTCTTAAGACAATAAGTTAGAGTTTATTCACATTAAACAAATTCTACTGTCACTGATTTACATTTTTCTTTGATCTTTCTCCTATGATTAAATTTTGGAACCGAAAAAAAAAGAGGAAATTTTTTTTAGCCAATTTTTTAGTAATTAAATTGAATTCTGAAAATTGAGAAAAATGGACAAGTGTAGAAGGTTTTTTTACAATAATTTTTATAATTCTTCTGTTGGAGTCGTTTTTTTTCGGAGAGTAATTTTAATTAATTGACGAGGGAGGTCATGAACGATTTTGATTTTGATTTATAAATTAATTGACTTGTTAATAACATCCTTCGAAATTAATAGAAACGGTCAGACTATTGAGGTATTAAATTTTTTAATTCTCCAAATAATTACCTTTTCTAATATTTTCCCTCCACTATCACGTGAAATTGTGTTCATCACGTGCATTAATTCCTCTGACTTATAGTTACGAAATCCGTAATGATAATTAATTTGTTGGAAATTCAAGTTATCGTGCGCAGATTGGCAATTTCAAATACATAAATATTTTCTTGACCCGGCCGCAGGGGACTTATCCTCTGAATTACCGAGAAATGGACGTCATTTTTGTTTTTCTGGTGTTGATCTGGCAAAACGAAAATCGTGAAATTGCCATTGAGAGCATTTGCGGAAATTGATTTCACAATTCAACAATTCCAGAAATTCATTATTCTCAGAAAATAATAGAACAAGCAAAAATTGATTTGCGTTCCATCTGAAGGAATTCGACCCAGAAATTAACGAATACTCTCCCGATGAGATACAATTTAAAATGAATAATTCGTAAATCAACTCGTAAATTACGATAAGGAAGGAAAACGAAAAATGTTACTAATAGCGTTAAAAATAAACTCATAACAGCCAGATTGTCTGCAAGTCCCACTGAATGTGGATCATCGCGGCAGACGATGACACATAGACTATTCAAGAGGCGCGTGGTTGAGATAACAATACCGCAGACTCAATGACCAACTTCACCGCAAAATGAAACAATTCAATAATTGACTGCTGGATTGAACCGGTTAAGCGTCACCGGTTTTTTGGCGCGTTGTTTTCTATTATCTCGGGGCGCATTATCTCGTTCGCGTGGCAGGCGCAAGCGAGAACTTTGCTCGCAAAAATCTTTTATTAACTCCTCATTAATGATCTATTAATACAAAGTGGTTGAGGATTGCCGATAACGCTTTCCTCGCGAAGTCTCGAATTTAATGACTTGAAAAGTTACATTAATGTAATGCGATGATGACAATGATTTTTTATCACGCTGTGTCGGAAAAGTAACTTTTCAGTTACTCTCCGCTTCGCGTCGAGTGACTGAAAAGTGCTTTCCGACACATTGAGTTGAAAAATATGGTTCGTAACACGTGAAAAAAGTGGTTTTTGACTCGTGGGAACCTCCCACTCGCCAAAAACCAGTTTTTTTCACTTGTTACGAAATATACTATTTCATCTTAATGTGTCGAAAAAGCACTTTTCAGTCACTCGACGCGAAGCGGAGGGTAAACCTCCCACTCGCCAAAAAAAAATGTTTTTTCACTCGTTACGAAATATACTATTATGACTCCTGAAGTTGACTTGAAATTATAAAATTGAGACCTTCAAATCGCCAATTCCATTCTCTAAGAACTAATTAAAATGTCCGTTTAAAATTGTTTGAAACGTACCTTTTTCCTCTGGAATATTACGAAAATTAAGACATTATTTAAATAATTGATTAAGTCGAATAAAAACAAAATATAATTCAAATTGAATTATAATATTAAATATATAATTAACTAATTACGAAAACGTTAATTTTCATGGGTAGTTGGCTAGTTATGCAATGATAATTATTATAACTGTCTCAATAAATATGATTTTGTGGAAAAAAATCGAGTACTAGTTATTTTAAAATTCTTAAGTGAAAATCGCGTATTCTTTAGGATTCCTAAGAAATTTGGCGAAACTCCCGGAAATCCACTCAAAGAATTCCTCCGCCAATTGGAGTAGTCGCATGTAATTGAATTATCATTAGAAACTTTCTCGGAAATATGGAATAAGCTGATGTTATTGGCGAAGGTCATTATCTGTTTGTGAATGAGTGTCTCTTATCGATTCTCCTATCTCAAATCTATTTAGCGCTCTTGATAACGAGAAAGATCGTCCTCAAGGCAAGGCAATTAAATTAGTTTATGTATCCCTACAATGGCCGTTGGCTCCCGGAAGTACGTGACGTCCAGCGGCTTTTCGTCCCAACCCATTCTCAGAAAACTGAGTCGTAGAAAGGGGTCAAGAGCCATGATTTTCATCGTAAACTTCACAAATTTTTTCAGCTGCATGACACCCCAGTCTATCAATAGTTCTCGGGATATTTGAATTGACAAAGGTCCGGGGGCGATGTAGCCATGCGTCAATTTTCATGTTCGCGCGTCGGAAAATTGTGGGACGAATACGACACGAGTTACGACCCATCACGTACTCTGAGTTGTTTTTCCTCGTAAAAAAGAGAGCGATCTCGTGTCCTCCATTTTTTCCTCCACGTATGTCAAAATCTTGGGCTGATGTCACATACTTCAAGTGAATCAAAGGAATATGGACCGTTAAATTGACGCTTCTAAGCTTCGACACTAAAAAGTCAAATAGACAAAAAAATTATTTGTAGAAATTTCCTGATTTTAATGGGATCCCCAGTACGAAAATGAGATTTTTAAAATTCACTTGTATTTATAGTTGAAGATTCGGTACTCAGCAGCGACGCCGCGAAATTAGTGACATGCCAGAGGACGATCATATGACCGTCACATTACCGACCAAGGATTGACCACTTATTGTCACCTGACAAAAATGGGACTCATTTCATGAGGATCACATTGTATCTAAATAGTGACGCCACCACAGATGTCCAAATGAAAAAAAAAAAAAAATAAAGAAGGCAGAAAAAAAGTTTAAAAAAAGAAAATGTGTAAAAAGTTCAATAGAATTGTCACAAAATTTCTGAACAAACAGAAAGTTCCAAGTTCACTTGCTGATTAGTTATTTTTAAAGATAGTTTATACTTCCGAGAAATCTCATCCATCTTAATTCCCGTGATCAATTTCTTTTTCAATTATTAATAGAATTCTTGAGTTCTTATCGACTTTTGCGAGCCTGTTATACAATTTTCTGAAAAAATGTTGAACTTGAAAATTACGAAACGAGAGGAAAGGATAAGATAGGGTGACGTTTCCACGCACTTTCAATAAATCCATATACAGTTTCATTTTTTTCAATTTTTTTATCTCAAAAATCGGATGAAATTCTCATTTGTTTCCATAAATAAGTTTTCGAATCGAATTTATACAAATTATGCAGTCCAGTCCAGAAAATAATTAGAAAAAAAGACGAGATCAATTTTAATAGATAATTAAAAAAAAATCCCAACGCAGCAAATTATATAGACTACTAAATTTGATTTATCAAATAAAATATTAGCCCTCGAAATTTTGTATTGAAGGCGGCACGTGCTCTGAAGCTCTGCAATTTTTCGATTTACCTTCAATAAAGATTCTCAGTGACTGTCCTACATTTTTACTCTGATTTTTCTCATACGTGTCCACTCTAAAATGCTGATCGCCGCAGAGAGCCTGGAATTTATGAGACAAGGGTGAGCTCTGAAAGTAAGAAAGACCTCAGGATTATTCCGCAGTGAGGTCGCAAAAAGTGGAAAGAAAATTATGAGAATTTTCAGGAGAGAAAAAAAAAAAGGAAACAGTGCGTCAGAGGTGGATGGAGCGTGCTACATATCCCGCATGGCCGAGATCTTGATAAGAATTCCAATCTGACCAAAACAGACATGGGGTGGTAATTAGAAAAAAATCCATAGATACCAAACAAAAACTTAAACTGCGTGTGTCCAGGGGTCAGCGCTCAAGTCGGATGGCAGTTATCATAATTCTTTCCGAGTTAGATAGGGACTGAGAGAGACGAGAAAGGGGAGAGGGTAATTGTATATATGTCGACCGGCGAGTTTTGTTATAAACAAGTCGAGTGAGGGGATCGTAATTAGAAATTTGGCGGAAAGCTCGTGATCGAGACAAGTAAAATTCATCTTTGAGTGGTCATTCCTAGCGCAATGAGTCGTTTCGGGGCACTTGCCGATGGCTCCCTGTCCGTCATGGGCAGGAGCTGTCCTCAGGGATCGCTGGAATCCTTCGGAGATAGAAGGAGAGAGCAAAGGAGACTTGCACTGAGTGGAAACGAAAATGAACGAGGCGCACTTGGAGATTTCAGTTCATTGGGAGTCCAGCCTAATCCTAGTGCTAGTCATGATGATGGCAGGTGAGTTTTTAATTAAAAAGTGTTAGTCAGGAGATTGTGTTGTCAGTATATACGACATTTGATATTGATTAATTGCCTTTTAATTCCCTTTATTAAAAAAAGTTGAGGAAATTTCCGATCGATATAGCGTCTCAGATTTTATTTTTAGTAATTTTTGGCCTTTCGATTTTTTGACCTCTCCGGGCCCTCCGATTTCAGCCACATTCCGCTGGGCGAACACATTTTTCACGATATCTCAAAAACTATTGATCCTATCGCCTCGCAGTTTGTTCCATTCGAAAGCTGAGCTCATTTCCCATCTATATAGGCTATTGGTAAGTTTGTAAAATGATTTTTTTTACCTCTTTTTGGTAATTTTACAATTTTAAGAAAAACTGTTAAAACTTTTCGACAAATCATTGTAGAAACTTACCAATAGCCTATATGAATGGGAAATGAGCTCAGTTTTCGAATGGAATGAAGGATCCTATCGCCTGAGGCGATAGGATCAATAGTTTTCGAAATATCATCAAAAGAAGGCCGATTTTGGTATAAATCGGCTGAATGGAAAGGCTCCCCCCTTTGATTTTTCGGCATTTGAGCCTGTTGGGCCAGACAGTCGACTGGCTGGCCAGGCGGCGAGTCGGGAATGTCCAAATCATATTTTTTTGGAAGGAAGGTGACCCCTGGGTAGGCCTTTTGGGAGTTTTTGGCTCCTTATGGCCGTTTTTAACCCTTTTCGGATTTTTTAGTAAGTTATCGTCTTTTTTTTTGCGTTTTTGAAGGCCGAGGGCATTCTAGGGGTTTCTACTTTCGTTTTTGGGCCCCTCTGGCATCACTTCCAGCCTATTTTCAGCCCTTTAGCGACTTTTAGGGCCCTTTTTCGAAATTTTTGGCACAACACTGCCGATATCTTGAAAACTATCAGGCGTAGCTCCAAAATTCCAACGGATTTGGAAAGCTGACCAAATATGCGATCTATCCCACGTAGGAACACCAGATTCTGCCAATGCTCGGCCTAATATCGAAGCCAACATCGCCGAGGGTCGTCGCCAACGTCCGCCGAACCTCCGGCCGAGCAATGGATGATAATACCGGTCCGGTATCGGTACCTAACTGTAGGCCAATCCTCGCTGCCAGTACTCGGCCGAAGTCTGGCTGCCTTAAGTGCCTAACATCATTTAATATGCAATTAAATTAATTAACTTTGCATAGAGCAAGTAAATAAAGTTAATGCAATGCACTCATACGCCTAGGTGCCAAGATAGGCGCAGTTGAATAAAAAAAAATCGATGAGGGGCTGGTTAAATCTAAATAAACTAATCACAGCCGAGCTATCTCCTGATTTTAATAATAATAAATAAATAAATAAAAAAAAAAAAATAAATAATAAATTGTTAAATCACCTTTTTCTATCGAACATACCTAAATGAATATTTTTTAACACAGTAACGCTTGAATGGAACAATTTTGTTAACTTAAAATATTGGGCATCTTGCACTCGCTGGGACTTGAACTCGGAAACTTTCGCCTACTAATCCTACACCCTAACTACTAGTCTATCGCACGATTCGTATCCAGACAAATTAAAATCCACCATATAAATTTCACTGTTATTTTTTGGGTTCTTC
>JAPYZM010002235.1:0-21496 GCA_030522845.1 Psyttalia concolor
TTGACTGGTGGGATTATATCACTCGCCTTCGGCTCGTGATATAAACCTCCCACTCGCCAAAAACCATTTTTTTTCACTTGTTACGAAATATACTATTTTAATCTCGCGCATTTAAAACGCTGATTTATAGCGCCATCTAAGAAATTGAACCCCAGGACATCAGAGGGTTGCACCATTGGACAACTCTGGCGTTAAACCATGGAGGAATTCTAACTGAAATGAATGAAATTGAATTGAAATAAAATACATAATTATCTTCTGCGGTAATATACTTTCTGATTCTGCAGTATGAGTTAGAGGATGCAGAACTTTCTAAGCTGAATCCCGTTAGTATGGAAAACCGCGACAAGTACGTTGGTCACTACGCTTTTTGGGAACATTTTTTTTTTATTTTCGAGCAAATATCGCGCGTTTTCGACATAAATGTTGTCTTCAGAGTGGTAGCTGCATAACTAAGGCCGTGTATTTATACAACCTTGACGTTCTTTTTTATTTTCAGCATTTTTTATAACCAGTCAAGTTAACGAATTTATGCAAAACACAATGCATTGAAACGTGGACTTGGCCATTTTTTTCAAAATTCTTTTTTTTTTTTAATGGTATTTTCAATTGTTTATTTACAAAATACAATGGAAATTTGGGGAAAAAAAGTCTTGCAGATATGTTCTGAAATGAACCAGGATTGTCTGAAACGTCGGCATTCAGTATTCCCCCAGGTACTTATTTTTTCAGTTTCTTGATTTTAATTGTTCATTTACAAAATTCAATGGAAATTTGGGGAAAAAAAGTCTTACAGTTATGGCCTCAAGCGAACCAGAATCGTCTGAAGCGTCGAAATTTGCTATTCTCTCGGAAACTAATTTTTTAAACTTCATTATTTTAATTATTTATTTACAAAATTCAATGGAAATTTGGGGAAAAAGTCTTGCAGATATGGTCTCTATTCTCCCGGAAACCGATTTCGCAAACTTAAAATATTCGCCCGAACGAAAGGGATCGATCCTATAACCCTACGCATACTAATTCTACGCCCTAACGATTAGACTATCGCGGAAATCGTATACAGGATTACTAGAATCGCCTATATGAATTCCATTACAGAATTTTTTTAATATCGCGTTTTATTCATTAACGGATTTGAAATCGTCTGCCTAGACTTCAAACGGTGGATTGTAAGGGTGAGTTGGTGAAAGGACGGTGGAGGGGAGTGAAATCGGGACGGCGAGGAAGTTATGAGAAACTGAAATAGACAAATTAATTTCATCATGTTCTATTTCGAAGAATCTATAATTTCACACTTGCGTTCACACACTCATTATTCCACCCCTTGATTCATCCCTTAAGATGTAATCAGTACAATTATATTGTTATAGTTCCCCCTCCTTTTTTCAATCTGAAAATGTAATTTTTTGTTAATTTGATTGACGCTGAAAAGTCAATCCAAAGAAACTCGAGCCCATCCCTATTATATTAACTCTTTACCCCTAATTGAAATTGGCATTGGAATACCAAGCTTGGACCATGATTGGAGCTAGCTTGGGATGACCAAGCTTTGATTCCCAGGATATCAGCATGCTTGGTTATACCTCGCTATTACCACAGGTTCAAGCTTCGTCCAAGCCTCGGAGTTCAAGCTTGGAGTACCAAGCTTGAACTCCGAGCTACCAGCGGTATTTGGGGGGAGAGTCAAGCGCCACGAGGGTCACTTGGAGGTCAGTCAACCGTTACGAGGATCACTAGGAGGTCGGTTAAGTGCTATATATTCTAGTAATTTGGGTAATCCCTCCTCGGTCCGACATGCGCTCACTGCCTCTATAATACAACGGGCGGTAGCCCGCGTTTGGGCTCGCATTTAAAAAAAACTTAAGATATGTATTTGATGGCCAATGATTTGGTGCTTTCCTGTTTAGTGCAGGATATGGCACCTCGGTCATGATGCTGTTGACCGAACCTGGACCGAACCTGGCATTCGAACTTCTTGCCTTGGTTGTCGGGAAATCATTCATTCTGACGGTATTGGTATCTCGTTAACAGGTACATCTTCGTCTTGCTCGGCTTGATCATCATCATCCCGATTGTTTCGTCCTCTTTCATTTCCCTCAACTACTTCATGAACTGGCTCTGTAATGTTAAAGTAACTCTTTGTCTCATCAAATTATAGGATTTGAAGATCACATCGCGACGAGATCCAATTTCCGTTTTTTGGGAAAGTCAAATTCTGTACTCATCTTCATCTCCGCAACTTCCAACGAGTCGACTCTCCTCATTCTTTTTATCACACTTGTTGAGGAACATGAGCGAAAAATTAAGTACCAAATACACGAAGATGATCACTGTCTGCAAATTCTTCACCAGATCACAATTTCAGAGGGCTCTTGACGTTGGTCAGACCCTTTTTATTAAGAAGACGTGCTACTATATTGACGACTTCCATCCAAGAGAGACTGACAAATTGTTGGCGCGGATCATGAAGCGTGTGATTTCTTCTAGAAATGGATTCCCTCGTTCTGCAACTCCATTCTATTGAGGAGTACACGGGGCTATTTGTGAATCGCGATTCCCTTTGATTCCAGCAACTTCCTGACCTCCAAGTTATCGAATTCTTCGGCATCATCGCTCAAGAATCCTTTTATCAATAATACCTGCTAGCGTAACATCATTCGAGACTATTGCCAGATTCTGTGTAACTCCAGACTTTTCTTTCGTAAAAAATACTCACCGATACTTCGAGAAATCATCGTTGACGACAATGAAATAACGTGATCCAGAAATTCAGCTTATTTGTATTGGTCCGGAAACATCAGAATGAATCCGGGCACATTTGGTCGATAATGACAATTCGACGTTGCTTTTCATATATGCATCCATCGCAGAATTCATTGTCCATATTGACTTCATTTCCTCGTGTCTACAGGATTCATTCTGCATGGCTTTTCCCCTGGTGAGTCAATCGTTCATGCCACAGCTGCACTATATCAGTCAAAGAAGCAATATGAATCTTGGCTCCTCCTTTGTCACAAGAGCTTTTATGGCCAAATCATACAGTCCTCTTGACGTCTGCTCCCCAGTAATTCGATCTACCACATCTTTGATGAAATGAACACCCTTGCCAATATTTGAACCAACTCAAAATTCCAATTTCAGATACAAACCCCCCATCTTGCAAATATTTTTGCTTTGTACCGTTCACCGCCATTTCAATATTTGTCACCCTTCGTGCCATACCATAAGTCGTAGCAGCTAAGATAATTGTTATTTCCTACTATAACTCGAATTATAGTGTCGAAGGGCTCATACATTACGAACTACTTTCTGTGGCAAGTTATATGAGGTCATGCTGCTGAATCAGCAAACCGTTCATTCCCTCTTGGTAATTCTTCTATTGTGGATACGAAGGGGGAAAGTTCTCTCTTTCTGCTCTTGTGTAACTGATTTTTCGTGTCTTGTGATTTCTTTTTAATTATTCGTCTTGTTGTCTGGATAGTCCTTTTCAAATTTACTCTTAGAATTTTCTGTTTATTTCCAGCTTTAGTCAGCAGAGCTTCAGTTTCATTGCTTTCTATGGGCAATTTGATTTCAATTGGTCGTTGTCTCTCAGTGAATTTGTTAACTGTACGATCATCCACTGGAATGGACTTCCATACTCTCTTGAATTCTAAATACTCGGGTGGAACGGGTGACATAATTGGGCTGGTCAGCAATATCTTCGGCGATTCAGTAGTTCACGAACATTTCTCTCCAGTCAACTATATGCGTTGTTCTATTCTCAATGCTCCATCAACCGAACAAAACGTTCACTAAAAGTTTCATCACTGACAGAAGTCAGTTTGTTCCGTGTCAGCTTCGCCGAATCAGATTGATGTTCTATCAACATGTTCTTGGTCGACGCTCCCGATAATCTACATTATCGGGAGCTGCTATTCAGCAGAATTGTCTTCTTTATAATACTTTGACTTTATGATTGTGTATTATGTTCAACGGTCTGGTCTGGCGTTGTTCCAGCAGGTAATCAGGCCGGTGTCTTTAGAGCACCCATTATGATATCAAGAACTTCGTGCTCTGTTAGCATCAACATCTCTCTCTCTCTCTGCATCTTTTCCGTCTCTTCCAACTTGCCTAGTCCACAGCACCCTCCTACTTCTCACCAGGAGCTGTGAATTGAAGCGACGCCAATTGATAATCTACCGATAACAGCAGCAAAATTTCAATTTATTTCATTTTTTTTAAACTTATATTCTGCCACTCAATTCAAAGCAGAAACATTAATTTCTAATTATCAATAAATATATTTGCTCAGCAATCGCATAACGTACCTTTATTAATTGAAAGAATATCAAAAGACATGTGAAAAGACAATAGAATGATATAGGCCGATTTAATAATCTTGAGGATAACAAAAAAATCCAATTTCAAGAGTATTCAAAATTATTTTTTTAATATAAAAAAAAATTTAATATTAAAAATACAGCAGAATATATTTTTTCGGGGCTGTAACAGATTTAGCTTTTCAGAGATTTGGATTTTAAATCCTCAGCTTCTCGATCCCACGGTTTGGCCGTCATCAGTTGTAGTTCATTGCTCATGACTATTCTTTTTGATTTATATAAACTTTAGCTTCGGCTCTCATGACCCTTCAATTTCGGTTTTGAAGTTTATAATGCCTATTTTAAGAGAAACGAGATTAAATGTTTACGTTATGGGAGACTAATGATTTTGACTTGACCAGGTGACAACTAAGGCCCCATTGGAGTGCATGTGTCGTCCGTGCACAGGCATTGAAGAGTATTCAGTTATACCGCAAGAAATCGCAGATTTTGCTGAAGAAGGACCATTGACCACTTCGGCACATTTCCGAAGATCATCTGTCCTTTAATAGAAAAATATATTGATAGCTTCACATCCGATGTTTAGTACTACAATAGCTAAGAATTAATAAATAAAAAAATAATAAAAAATAGTGAAGTTTCAGTTCAATTATCCTCTGCATTTTATTTTATACCGAGCGTATACAATTGCTTTTTTGCAATACCTGCCCAAAAAGTTCACTTTTCGGTGCCGGTTTTCGTGCGTAAAGTGGTACTTTTCCGCACTCCGCACAAAAAAAAAAACACTTTGCCCTCAAAACGAATTTTGGCAGGTATTGCAAAAAATTAGGTGTCCAACACGTGCGTATCGCCTTTTTCGCCTCGTGGGATCACCTAGCACTCGTGACCGGCCTCGCCGGCCACTCGTTCAAGTGATGCAGAATTCGTGCGAAAAAGTACTACTTTACGCACTAGTTGCACAATATACTATTTTGTGCGCGAAAAATAATATCCAAACCTCGCCATGGAAAACATATCACCCTCACCCACGTGCTTGCCATCCTCGCCTTCGGTTCGGAAGGCAATTTTTCACGTGGGAGACGATGATCTGTTTTCAATGCTCGAGCATGAAATGCACTATTGATTAAATTTGTATTTTTTTTTTTCAAAATCAATCAAGTCAAGAATGTTGATTGAGTGTTTCGGAAGTTGAGAAAACTTGTTTACTATTATTTACTATTCGAAGGATAGGACTTTTTAAATAAAAAAAAATCATCTTTAACCCTCTGGCATGGAGTTTTTTTTATTTTTTTAAATTATAGATATGATTTAATATAGAAAGTGTATGTGTTTTCATGTGTGTTGTGTGTTATTTGTTTTCAATTCTTACCATTTCATTTATGTATATATTCATACTGATATACATATACACATAGGGGGTTACAAACGTGTATACGTATACGTAATTAGTTTTTTACTAATGAATAAAAAAGCAGTGTGAAAATACGCAACGTATTTTTCCAATGGTTATTCTTGGTACCTTAGAAAGTCATATATATTGCATATTTAACACTACCCATTAGTTCACCAAGTATTACATCATCATATTCACTTGTTCTTCATGGTATTGCTATTTCTTTTATTTACAACATCGTAACATCATTTTCTTTTTTCACAGTTAATACCATAGCTCACACTGTTGTGCCCCTCTCCATTCAATTTCACTGTCTCAGGTTCATTTTTGCAATTTAATTATTATTCTATATGATCATTCAACAACTTCAGTATAAATTATACTAGTATTTTATAATATATTTTATTATTTATTACCTAATTCATGTACCACTTCGATGGGGGTTTTGGCATAATCACCCAAAAAATAACTAAGGGGTATTTTAATGGAACGTTTCTGAAGAATCAAACCATTAAACCATGAAAAAAATCTCAATGATGATATCATGATTGCAGACAATCAAATATCGAATTAGAAAAAAGAACATCGCGTGATCCCACTATTAATTGAACTGCTGCTCCGTGTTCTCAATTTATTTATATTGTGTTTTATTGTAAGAAATAATGTCAACGGCGTCAGGATAGGAATCAATAATTAAATTGAATTCACACCATTATTCGCTCAATTATTTTTTAATATTTTTGCATCCTTGTAGAATAACGAAGTGTAAAAAATGAACATAGAATGTTCAGCTGTCCACACCTGCTCGATTTCATTTATTCTAATAAAAAATTACGTAGGCAATAAATACCCCAGACACCAACTTGGCGAACACTTACAGCGATGTTTTATTGATTTAATTCTTGAAAGTCTTGTTTTACGTTTCTTCTTGGATGTTTATACCTTTTTTTTTTTTATTTATTTAGTGAGTTATAATTACAGTATCGCGATTCCATCCAGCGAATCTTCAGATATTTATGAAATTTAGTGACGCGAATGAATTGATTATTATTTACATGCAAAATAAAAGATTATTTATACGCCTAAACCTTTTATTTATATGGAAATGTTCTTTGTTATTAATTTTTTCCCAAATTAATCTGTAGTTTCTTTAATTTCCAACGGAAACTACAAGGAAAATCGACAGGGAGACTGTTTTCATACAGGCAAATGTTGAATGCCCGCAGCCGACTTCTGCAATTTTGTGGTATATCTCCATTGTATTTGGGAAGCTTCATATTATCGCCCTGACCAGCCGGGCGCCAATTATTTTGGCCACACGCCCTGTTCGGTTATTCACCCCTGATCTCCCTGTATATCTTTCTCGATTCATTAATTCATCCACTTTGTGAGAAAAAACTATTCCATTGAAAAATCTTAATTTCTCCTTTTTTCATTAATATAATATACTATCTACAACAGTTACATGTGCAAGTGAGTACTCATCGTTTTATTGAAATGTTTATCTCAATGATTCTGCATTTGCAAAGGTAAAATGGCAATGTAGCTTCAGGGAAGTTCATGCAGTGTTGTCATTTCATCTCTAAGAAAAGAGAATAAAGAACTCGTCGAATTCTCGACGTACACGTGGTATCATATATATTCCTCACTCTAATTGCACAGTAACAACTTCTCAGTCATGAAAAAAAATTTACAAGAACAAACGGTCACTCATGTATGTCATATGCATTCACACATTTCGCTATTTCTAACTGATCCTATAGGTTCTTTTTTTTTTTTATAAATAAGTAGGGCTGTTTTGAAAAATAGTAACGCTTCAATAAAGCACATTATTTTAATGTTCTATGATGAATGCTTTATCTCTCACCTCCCAATCCAATGCACTACCAATACAATTTTGTATGTCCTTTGTAATAAGAATAAAAGTTTTTTATTCCCAATTTAGTTTTTGTCACAGTCATAGAATTGATGAACTTAAGTATGATGGACTAATTGGTTTCATTTGATGAGGAAGAACCGTCACAATATCGTTTTTTTTTTTTTTTTTTTTATATCAATGTATTGTATTTATTTATTCTAGATTGCTTGTCGTCATCGTTGCGATTGTTATCAATGATTGACCGTGCAAAAAAGCGTGGAGCTTTCGTCAATGCGTCATTAAGTTCCGATTCCACATGAGCACACATACGAAATAATAAATTTAAAACAAATTATGTAGGTACCCCCAATTATTTATGAATTTTGTCCAAGTCTCATTGTCCCTATTTTCTTATTCAGCATTAATTTATACTTCATAATAAATGGATGATAATAATAAATCATAATAATTATTATAATAATCTTGCATACGTTTGTATCATAATTCATTAATTAAATATTTATATTCATTATATATAGCGTATCTCAAATACGACGATAATTTTATAATTATTCTCTCTCTCTCTCTCTCTCTCTCTGCCTCGCATTCGGTTTCTCATTCAATATTTTAACACAATAATAACTCCATTTCGTTCAATCTAACCCGTCTAAATCTTGACGTTTGCCTCGTCCTCGCCTATAATACACATAAACTCCGCATAATTCCCCACTTGTTACAATATTATTCATATTTGAATGATTCACTTAGTATTTTCACGTTCAAAAGTTTTCCATTAAAAACTTTTTTTGCAATTTGGCCTCAAATTTGTTGATAATGAAGAGAAACATTTTTCGTTATACTTTTTTTCAGTTTAATGTTTATGAAAGTTTTTTCTAAAAAATATAAATAGTCTTTGTTTCGTTTGTTTAATACGAGTTTTCTTGAAGACGTGAATCAAGAGGATGAGTTGAGCATTTCTATCAAATGTCACATTGAATGTAACAACGAAAGAAAAATCGACGCCTTCTGTAACTCGTAGATTTGGAAACCAATGGGGAGGAAGAATACGTGAATCAACTTTTCTTGACTCGTCCCAGGGTGTTTTAAAGTTTCATTATAATCCATTGAAGCTAGCAAATATATTAAGCCCCTTTCATGCTTCTTCACTGGATTCATCGACGTTTTCTCTGAGGTTAACAAAAAATGACGTAAGGGCTTTAACTGCCACGGCATGCCCCATCATTTCTGCGGGGTCTGTGCATTGTTGCCATGAGAGAAATGCGTCATCCGAGATTATACTACCTTCACACAAAGCATCAATTACATTGCCAAGAACTCCTACAAACAGAAAAGTACAAAAAAATACGGTAGTCATAGAAATGGACAATTTTTTCATCAAAGCTGAATCTTTTTATATTTTTCATGAATTTACCTTGAGGGTGCTCCAATTTGTGAACATAGACTTGAATTGCAAATAAGCACTGAAGTTCCAGGTGAGGTTCTGTATCCACATAGCGGGTTATTAAGGGTAGTAAACTTTTGAAAATTTCACTATTAAGTTTCCAGGATGCTGGGTTAGCGGCAGGTATCGTTTCTACAAAAAAAAAAAAAAAATGTCTCGTTGAAATAAATGAATTCTGCTAAAAATAAGAAAATTTAAGACTCGTAAGAAAACGTGCATTTACCCATAGAAACTTCTAAAATAGCAGTGACGAGGACTCTAATAAATTGTGGCTGCTTGGACCTACCACTGACATTTGCCTGTAAAATAGATTAATACCCGGTCTGGTTATTGTCTGCTAGTGAAAGAAAAGTAGACCATAATGATAATAACTCAAGAATACTTACCGAAATCCAACCGGTGATATTATCAAAATGGCTTCCACGCATTAGAGTAACCAATTGTTTATGAATTTGATCCAATGTTAATTCAGCGCCGGAAGATTTCTCCGTACTAATACAATCAGAGGTGAGGAATTCAAGTTTATATTTCAGCACAATATCATCTGGATTTTCCCGGGACGTATCAACGAGATCAGCCCATCGGAGTCCATTTTGGGCCCATTTATCAGCGACAACTTTAGGTCCTAGATCTTTAGCAAGCTTGTTCAATAGCTCGCCCACTAATTCACCACAGTTACCCGCAGATTTGAGGGCCGCTGTTGTTTTTTTCAACTCCGCCAGTGGATGAGCTCCAAGTCTTATCATTTCCGCTGTAAGTATTTATTTAAACAAAGATTAACTTCCTACCAAAGCAATGAATGAATTTCTCCTGTTCTCTAAATAGACTTTTTCAGGCCTGTTGAGCTTTCATAACCCGTCATGGTTAATACGGTGTAAAAGTATTTTACATCATTTTATTTCTGCAGTGTATTGCACAGTTCAAAAAAATATTTTTTTTCTCTATGGATTCTTGTTTATTTCCTCCAGTCGTTATCATCAGTGTAGAAAATTTCAATTCAATTATTTTTAAATATCAGAAGTGTTACGATTTATTTATCATTAGGAAGCATCGAGGATTTTATTTTTTTTATAAATGATCCGTTCTGATGACAACTGCCGGTAAAGTTACATGGGCACTCGTCCTGAAATATCTCATTGTACATTCATGATTACTTACATAGAACTTCTGCAAAATAAATCCAACATTTAGGGATATCAATGACTAGGTCGTCCGCTACTTTCAAAAATTTCTCATACCTATAACAGATATATAATTGGGTTTTAAAGGAAAATAACATAAATATAACAATTGTACTATTATGGAAGAAAACTGTCAGTATCCTTTTGGCTGAACAACACAAAAATACTTTGGTATCTTTTCTCTAGTTATCAATATTATCATCATTTAATGAAATAGTTATATGATAAGAAAATAAGAAAAATAATTCATCCGCTTACTCAGATTGGAATAGTGATAAAGGAATCATGTTATTGTTTATCATGTGAGCATAGAGGGCAGAAAATCGCTGCCTAAATGGGCTAGGTTTTTCTAGTATGGAGTTGAACGTCTCTCGTACAAATAATGGATATGTGGAATTGTCAAACTGCTCTTTCACGGTATCTACAGCATCCTGTAAATCAATTAAAAATAAATTAGTCACCATTCAATTGAGAATTAAATGAATGCTAATTTCAGTTATAAAATGTCCACTTCCTAGGTTTGTCCGTCAATATACTGACTGACTGACAGAAACTAGGGAGCAGGTAATGCATATTATAGCACACCAATGACTCAAACATCTCCTTGGATAACTAGAGATGGATCTAAGGAGCGTGCAGTTTCAATTAACAATACCTGATTGTAATAATTAACACAATCTATGACTATGTATCTATCTATCTATACATATACTATATTTACTGTAATGAATGCATCGGTTTGAGGCCCATTGCACATATCCAGAACAACGCTGATAATTTTCTTCAATTGTTCTTCTGTTTTCGCCGGTTTACTACTGACAGGATTACTTGGCATCATCATTGAGGTAGGTTTATATTTCATCGATTGTGTTGGCATAGAGACGCTATGACTACGAGATGTTTCCAAGAGTGAGCCTTCACGACTCGACGATATGCTACTGCTATTCATGTGTGCACCATTCCTCGAGCCTCGACCATCTACAAATTCCCATAATTAGTTCAATTATTTAGATTGCAAGTAGCATATTTAATTGTTTCAGTTAATTTTCATTTCAGCATCCTTTTGGCTAAGTAACACCAAGCTCTCAATCTTTGAGGCTTTTCAATTTATCGAAAAATTATCATCACTTCTTAATAGAAAACTGGCTGAAAATAAAACAACAAATTTTGGTAATCAACTCACCCCATCCTTTATATTGATCGGATCTGCCGTACTCTCTTGCACCGGTGGATCTGGATCTGTTATGGGAAATCATATATATTGAATAATAAAATACATTTTACAAATTGAAATAATTAATTGGGCTGATTGTATAGTATCAGTACAACATAATAATCATAGAAGATTTAGAAGATTCAGAAACTCTAGTCTGAGAATATGTTTCATCATGAAATTTTTTTTCATTCCAATACGATGAGGTTACCTTATAGAAAATCAAATGATATGAATACTAACCCTGGTAACTGAGGCGTTACTCGTTGCTTATCCTGCTCCAAGTTTTCCAGAGCAGCGTACTTATTGAGTGTACCAAGTGTAGTTGGTTTAGCAGCGGCCGCAGATCCACCAAATAAATATGCGTTTCTATTACCCAATTTGATTTCATCCAATGGGAGTGATTTTGCATTCAATTTTGAAGCCTCTACAGAATATGGCTGCCTACTTGTTTTTCCGAGTGGTGCAACGGTCCAACCATCCTCGGAGCCAGCACCGCCGCTGCCGCCACCACCACCACCACCGCCGCCGCCGCTACCACCACCACCGCCACCTAGAGATATAAATATGTTTCATTCAATAAAATTCGATAATAAAACCTATTGCTGTGATTATCTCACAAAATCATCAGATTTATTTTTAAATCAGTGTATCAGAAACTCCAGTCTGGCATGCCACGAAATTTTCCTCATGAAAAATGTCTTTCTCCATTACATAATTCCATTAAAAATGTTTACAAGAGTTAATAAAAATAGAAAATAAACTTACGATTTCTTCTTCTATCATTATTTCGATCATCCTTTCTTGGTGTATTTATAGGTGTACTGTTATTCATTTGTATTTCTAGCCGTTCTGATTCAGCCTCCTTTTGAATTTGATCCATAGTTTTTGGATTACTGTCATCTCTTCTGGGTATCCAGTGACCAGCTCTTAAGTCGATAACGTCTTGAATCATGAACCTCACTCGGGAGCTGATTTTCTTGCTTGACTTCTTACTTGATAATTCCGCTAATTGTGTGAAATATCCTGGGAAAAGTGTAGGTTCACTTTTAGGTTCCAATGTTTTACCAACTGTACTTAATAATTTACAAAGACACTCGAGGTTCTCCTCATCAGGCGTTGTGAGAAGATGTACGATACATGCGTGCATAATTTTAGCAACAATCATGTCTTGTTTATATAGTTCACCGACAAATCGAATATTTCCAACAGATTTCAATCGTATCCTTCTGTCCTCTTCAAATAAATTGAATTGAAGTTCTTTCTTCTTTTCTGGATCCGTTGTATTTTCGATTTCTTGTACTTTAGCTGCTCTGGCTGATTCATCAACCATATGTTTTTCAAATTCCATTTGACAACGTCCAATCAATAGTTTACGGAAGTCAACGTAGATCTCCACAGTTTTCCCTGTTGCTTCATCAGTAATCTTCTCTCCTGTCGATACTTTCATACCACTCAATTCTTTACACATCAAGGCATAAGCTACTGAAAAACTTGGCTCATCCACAGCCTTTTCGAACACTAAATCAATAACCCCCTGTAGTCTCTCTTGTGTATCAATCTCCAATGCTCGCACTTGATTAACTAGTGTATTAAATTTCTGTGGTGTCAGTTTATTCAACACACTTCTCACCTTTTTGTAGAGGGCTTGTGACTTAGCTTCTTCTCCAGGCAACATTTCACTCTTTAACCTTGTCGGTTTCCATGCATTCTCAGTCTCTCGAAGCTTTACGTCCGCGCGTAACGAGAGCGATACATGAATCACATTTGGTTTAGGCGGTTTCTTGCTGCCTTGGTAACTTTTCTTATTTGGAGGAGGTGGCTGAAAAAAAAAAAAAAAATCCATCATACAATAACAATTTTAGCAGCATCTGTGTTTTATTTCTAGTTTATAAGCCTTCAGTTATGAGGTTGTCTGATCAAAACAATTCAGTCCACTACTTTCTTTTCATAATGTAACATCATTCATCTTCTATTCATTTTGATAATAGATGGTAAAGTAGAGCTAGTAACGAAATATATATTTACCAGTTTAGCATTGAATGCAGATTTTGCAAATCCAGGGAAAAGAGTTTCATGCGTCCTATTCCCTTTGTAAACAGTCAAGTCGACAGGGTTTCTGACAGGCTGCCTCGTGCTGTCCTTAAGGACAACTTCTAAATCCAATAGATTGGGGGGCCTAACTCGACTCTTTGGGTCTTCCTGAAGCTTCATTAGAAGATCCCTTCCATATCGTTTTTTTCCACCAATATTTTTTGGACTCCACTGTTCATCATCATACTGGTACTTCAATTGAGGAAGTGATTTAGCTTCCGATTGATTAGATGGCTCATTCTCATTGTGTTTATCAATCACCGGTGTAGTCTTGGTTTCACTGGGGGTACAAGGTAAGCCAGATACTTTGGTATTTTCCTCGTTTTTCTGGGCAACAATAGCCTCAACGTCACTAACATCTGTCATGTTAGCATGATCAACTACATCATTAACACATTCATCTGCGACCATCGTCGACTTGTTGCTGTCTTCAATTGTTGGAGTTGACTGTTTATTAATATCTGTGTGATTCTGTACAATTCTCTCTGACTGCTGAAGCTCAGAACCCTCTTTAATGGTTTCCGATTTGATGAGCTCCTGGTATACCTCAATCGTGGATTCTACCTCAGCGTCTGGCTTTATTTCAGGTGCTCCCTTGTCTTTAACTGAACTCTCGTTTCTGGTCTCAACACTACTGACAGCTTTTATTGTGAGAGCTTCATGGAGATGATCCTGAATTTTAACATCCATTTTCACTGGTTGGGGTACTGAGAAGGCATCCATGTCTGTACCTTCTTTCTCCGCACCTTTACGATTGAGATCACGGCCTTTGGGCTTTTTAGTTTTTTGTTTTTGGCTACCTTTACCTGAAAACAAGCGACACAATTAGTGATGAAGATTTAAAAAAGATCTTAAAAATGTTCAACTATGTTAGGATTTCAGCAACGAAGGTAATCGTCAAATGACGGGCTAAAAATTATCAAAATTATATTATTATCCTGAGAATTAGAATATTCCAATCATTTTGAATAGAGAAAACACATCAAGTTTCTGTAAGGGACATTGAAGAATTAAGAAGTGATTAAATTGGAGAAAAAAAAAAAAAAAAAAAAAAAAAAAAAAAAAAAGCTAGTCTACCGATTCCCCCTTATTCCCCTTTGAGCAACGGGATAATTTTAGAACGTCGCTGCTACGAGTTACTTTTTCCCATTCGTTTTGTGTCAAATTTAATAATGGATATCTATGTGTAGCGGAATGCTTGGAATTATCCAGATAAAGGGGATTGAATTCAATCGGGAGAATATAATTATCAGAGCACCAACGGTTTGATATGATGATGATTGGTTATGTTGAGGGTTATTGTAAGGGAAAGAGGATGATACCTGGGTGGGATTCTTGGGATGAATGGGGTCGCAATTGGATGGATGTACCATGATCTCGTGATCCACGACGATTACGACTTCTCGATCTTGAACCACCGCTGCCATTTTTTGTTCTTTCGCTCATTTTATCAAGCTTTAAGTTGCAGCGACGATGCTCTGTTTCACAAAATTACTCATAAAAACTTCGCCATTGGATTTCTCATTGCTATTTAAATTGCACAATTTTATGTGAAAGCTACTAAAATTCCGAAATTGGCTAAAGTTATTCGTTAGAAATGATAAAATATGAGAAAATAATGTCAAAAGTTGAGACTCGGAGTTTCGGGTTTCACGATGCTTGCGGGCAGCTGCACTGATTCAGAATTTATTTATAAAACTATCGGATCACTGCCAACATACATGTAGCTTCATTTTTATAAAGGCAACAATGCCACGGTGATGAACATGAACATAGAAAGCATTTTAAATCTTTTATATAATTTCTTAAGGACTTCACAACTATTCACCAACTGATTCTGAAAATTACGGGGAAAATCTTATAAACACTAAACTTTACACCGGATATTCAACGAACAGTCGAGTCGGTAATATCAATATAAGTTTTTAAAAAACGCCAGAATTGCCCCTAAGAAAAATGAATAATGGAAAAATCTGGGAAAATTGAAATAACGGGAGATGAAAGGTTTTGAACGTTGCTATCGGTGCGACTTTCACGGGTCTATTTTAACTTACAAACTGGCGCAAATCGACGAGCAACGGGCATACACTTTCTTAAATTAGTTTGAACGGGTGTCGTATAAGTGCCCTCTTCAAGACCACGCGCAAACCGTGATTATGATGATGAATCTAAGTTAGCCTTTGTGAAGTTGCGCTGGTGGTTCATTTATATCCGGTTCAAATAGTAAGAAACATTGAAATGGATTGTGTCAATGCGCACAGTGCAGTTGGTTATGTAGTTGACATGTGAAAACTACGTAATTTCATACATGAAAGTAGGTTGAGTGAGATTTTACAAACTGTGTCGAGGTAAACAGATACAGTATCTTCTTAATCGGTCGTTTTCTTTACTCTTCTTGATAAAATTGATTTGCAAATTAATGTTTAGATGTAGCCCGGGAAACCAAAGAGTAAAGCTTTAAACGAAGCAGAACACAATTAAAAGTACGCATTTGGAGGTGATCAAGAAAGAAAAAGGAAAGTTGTTATAAGTAACCGGTTATAGTGACATTTTTTTTTTTTTATTAAAATGGGCATCAATTTGAATCTCAGGCATCTCTTTTTTCTACAATTGGGATGGGATTCCCTGAAACAGCAGTAGTCCACGAAATCATACAAAATAGAAACTCTGTATCGATGTTATTCACTGTGAGTTTCCACCAGAACAATATCGTAAATTTATGGCTTGAAGGTAATTCACCACATTCACGAGAACTCACCTTCATGGCCAGTGGCTACGAATACAAGAAGATGATGAAGAACATGATAATGTGAAAAATATTGATATCAAATGGTGTTTCATGTCTTCTAAATTCTTATTATAAAAATCACGCTCACTCATCATTTAGTCTTCTAGCACTCAAAAACTATGGGTAAAATTGAGTGGGATTGGAATTGACTCCTAAAGAAATTTTAATTCCATTATGTTTTATTTGAAGGTGGAGTGTAATAATTAGTTACCTCAAAATCACCAACCCTGATTACCCTGATATTGATGTGAAATAATAACTCTCGGCAGACCTACTTTCAGACCGGCATGAGATATGCACGGTGGTCCGGAATTAGGTGTGCTTATGATTTAATAATGATTTTTCTTGTAATTACTCACGACGATTTTGAGATGACGAATTTTATTCTACCGGACCTTAAGATGAAGGAAAACCAATTTTGATGAGGTATTTGTCAAGGCAGATAATAAATCGAAATAATTGAAAGTAAAGACACCTCATCCGTGAAAAATAAGAGCAAATAATTTGAAGGACGATTGGAAGGCACAAAAGAGTGTTGCTGATGAAACGACCGATTGGCAACCAACAGTTCAATAAATGAAAGCTAAATACTTGAAAAAATTATTTTCTATATTTCGCATGAATCTAATCTAGAAATAGTTGAACATAACTACACCTACTTCGAGTATGAAATCACTTTTCCACGGGCTCCATTAGATTCAACTCAATTTTTCCCCACTCTATTTTGATTATAAACAATTTTTCAAATATGTCCACCTTAATATTCCCTTCCCTCTTGCTGAACATTTTGCGTTCTATAAAAATATACACTGGAATTAAGAGATAAGCCAAAAATAAATTAACTTCCACAGGGGGTTGATCACTTTCTTAAACGATGGGTTTTCACTTATACACTCAAGATGGCCGCGATATTATAACGACCATATGCTTCTTTCCCTTATCACTACGTATATTTATAGTGATATAAATTATGTCTCATACAAATTGCAAGTTAAAAAAGGCCTTGTTAGTGCTTATTTCCGTTGATAAACGGATAACTATTTTTTTTTCAAAAGCACGTGAAAGAAATTGATGATGTTCACCGACATGACCACGTGGTTTCATAGTATCAGTAACTTCCATGTTTCTCCCTTATATTCCACATAATTGACCGTGCCAATAATTTGGAAGAAAAAAGAAGTAATCTTTTCTTATTTTTTTTCCTATTGATTGGTTAACATAAATAATAATTATTGAGAAAGACGTTTAAAAAAAGCAGCGTACAATATAGGTCGCCATATTGCTCCATTCACTTCCCATTCACAGATTTCACATTTATGATACTTCTAAATTGAATAAAATATGTAAGTAAAACTGAAAGATTGATCAAGAGTATTAAAAAAAATCTAGCGCTACTAAAAAGCAACTGATATTTTTCATCGTAATTTATGAATAAGTCAGACAAGTTTTACGGAAACGGAAATGTGTGTTCTGTGAAAACTTACAAGATGGCTACTGTGACCACGTTGTCGGGAATTTCAATTGGGGTTATGTTTCCGACCAAAAAATTCCTACTCCATTTTCATTTCTCCCTTTAATAATAAACCATTGAATAAATAAATTAATATAAATTAAAAATACATACATACATAACGAGACGGGGACATCCTCTCGGACGGTTGTAAACTTTGCACTTCATTAGAATAAAACTTTCGATTTGATATAATGACGCCACAAAAAAATATGCAGAGAATGATTTTAACAAAAAAAAAAAAAAAAAACCACAAAAACTAAGTACTTAGACGAATAAAAAATTATTCCGAACGTTTCTTTCTGTTTCAAATAATTGTCTGTTAAGCGGACGATATCATGTACAAATTGAGGTTATCAGAAGTTATATACTGAAGAGTAATAAAGAAATGATCGTCCCGTGACTGAAATAAAAATCGAAAATGTGATAAAACTTAATTTGTTCCCCAAGTTTTTATTTTAAAAAAATTGATTCCAATAAAAAGTTATAAAAGCAGTAAAACCAACCGGATAAACCAGCACGTGCTGGCTTCTGAAGGGCGACAAAATTACAGTCCTCGCCAAGAAAGAATGACGCTGGCTGGCTAACTCCCCTCTTTCGAATTTTGCTTCGACTCACCGTCCCCCACCACTCCGAGCCGCAGTTATTCTTTCCTGGCGACGATTATATGTACCATACCAGGGGTTCTTCTTTCTATCGTTCCTTCCCAAACATGTTGGAAGAACATCGGTATCTCCGGCCCCCCACCGCCGGTAACCAAAAACTGGAAAAATTCGGTGCGCATAAGTAGCTAAAGAATTTTCGAAACAAGGCCGCTGAACAAAGCCCAATACTAAACTGAAGTCAGCATAACTTTTAACATGAAATGCTACCCCCACTACCTCCATTTTGCGTATGATCGCGGTACCCCCCCCTCCTTCGTTTGATGGTAAAAGTTCTGTTGACTGAACCATACTCAGATTTGCTTCGACATTCGTCGTGTTTACTGATGTCACATCATGTGCGGTAGTCTTATTCTAACGACTTTCCTCTCGATATTTACGTCATAGTCTCGGCCGTTTTATTATCTCGCCGATAACCATGAGTCTATCAGCTTCATTAATTATGCAAAATTCTTTCAACAAACTAAAACTAGAAGAAGATTATTTCAAAATTTTTCATCATGTTTTCTATTCCCCATTTCTCTAGGCTTTCTTTGAAAATAGTTTATTTGAGGACGATAATGTAACTTTGACGAGAAATTACAAAAAAAAAAAACACTTATCTAATTGCACTTCTAATTCACTACATATGAATTTCACATTGAATAAATTTAATGTTGATATGGTTAACTTTCAAATGAATTGTTGAATCTTTATGAAAAATCATTTAGCCCGTGCAATAGAAAAATGAATTTCCCGAATTTTATTTCCCGAGAGAATAAAACTGTATGGAAATAAATTCAACTCACTGAACATAAGGTTATAAAGAGTGACTTGCTCCTTCTTGTTTAAATAATTTTCATTGAGGCTTATTGCAATTTGTTCTTCTATATGGTATTTCAGCAATTATTTGAATCGCTCTGTCGTGCAGTATTTAACTTAGGATATTTTTTGTGGTTAGAAAATTGAGGTTATACTTGGAGAAATGAACTGAACAGTGTGGCCGTGCAATGCTTACACCGGAAGCCGACTTAAGTACTGGACTTCAATGTGGTTGGCCGAGAGATAAATAAAGCTACGGCATATTGGCAACAAAAGACACAAAAAGGACCAACCCGGCGTACTTTCCGTTTTTCATCGATCTAGTCTAGTGTTTTCAGTAAAGTGGAAAATGGAGTAAATATTAAATATGCACAATGGACGTAATTTAGCATTTCATTCAATTACACGACCCCTAACATCAAACGCCGCATTCGCATACCTATTTATTAAATTAACTATCCTCTGCCTTCAATCAATTATATGAATACGTTGTATTGCGTCGAGAGAGAGCTATCGTCACTGACTTCAGAAGTGCAAAATTGAATTGCAAAAGATTATAAAATTAAACATTCTATGCCCTCTCGATCAATAAAATTAAATGCTTGCGGGGTTTCACAGTTAATTATGGAAAAATGAGAAAACCTATGAGGCTAGTTGATTTTTTGACGGAATAATTATTAAAAAACTTTATTTTTTTTCATCATGGCGGCTGTCCATTATTTAAATATTCTTATATTACAATCTTTTGTAATAGAAAAAATGGCAAATAATCAATTTTGCAATTGATTTTTGTTTTCTGCTTTCGAATGGCAGCATTGCGATTGTTTAAATTAAAGTGTCGGATTATTTGTGTTAAGATAACTTAATATGTTCTAAAAAGTCCGAATATGCGATTTGTAGCTGGTGTCCGTATGAATGTGTATCGGAGATCGGCAAAAAATCAATGTTACATTGATATTATTTCATTAGTTTCATCTTTCGTAATAATAGAAAAAACATTGCTATTTTTTTTGGTAGTGAATCAATGAAGAAAATTCACTTTCCCATTACCCCCGTAGTGGATAATGAAAAATTTATTTTAGTTGGCGATCATTTAATATGTTATGTGAATCAATAATACTTCCTCTGATTATTCAATGAATATTGCGGAATGGAAAAATTGACATTACTCCATGAACGAGTAACAGTGAGTTGGACACTTTCCATTATTCGATCGATTAGTAATGGAAAGTGAGAAAATTCACATTACTCCATTAGTGAATAATACGTCACTCAAAAATTCTCATTACCCAAGTCACACAAACATGAATGCACTTCTTGGAACAGACAAGAAAATTATGGACGATTTTGAAATGTGAAAAATTTGGAAAAAAATTATTCATTGGAAAATTCATGATTATTAAAAATAATTGATCATTAATCATAGGCGGAATACTGTGCGACGAATGACCTTCCGGGGATTTGATCATATCTAATACTTGATCATTCATAGAGGAATTGAAAGAGAAGAAGAAAAGGAGTAATAGGCACGTCTGTCCCCATTACTAATTAATAATCAAGTACGGACCAAGTACTTCCTCATTCCCTCACGGAATTATCCGTTAGTGGAACAATGAATCAAATTACAATTAATAATCCTCATTTATTGAAATTTTTGAAAAAATAAAATTTGTGATGGAACCACTGCGTCTGTAACTGATGGAACCTAAATTATCCATTACTCCTCATTGATTGAGAAATTAATATGTCTAATCTATTATTGGTCATGATTATTTATTTAATCGCCATTTTTTATTATGAAAGTAAAGATCAAATGGTCCGCTCGGGATTATTGGTTGATCATATAATGAATAACAAATACCAACGATATTACTGGGAACAATATGACTGCCGATCACTGCATGCATAAATAGTGTATATGCATGTATGTGGATTTTTTTTTCAATTTCCTCCATAAGGATTGTTTCTCAACTCATAATTTCTTGCAAGGATAAGAACCGCAATGAACCTAAACTCCTAAACTCTTTGATCCTAAACTCTTTGTAGTTTTAAAAAAATCGTCTTTTTGGAATCAGTCAAAAAATGATCGTTGAGAGTTAAGGAAGTGTACTTAAGGCCCGGATGGAGAGGCCATTTTTTCCTCCCCTCCCCCCGACTCCCCTTGCCGATACTTTCAGCCATCTAAGATGGCGGATTGAGAGGGGCATAG